>CACSLK010027773.1:828886-843437 GCA_902706635.1 Striga hermonthica | reverse complement strand
TGGGATGAGGTCGGCGAATGGAAGAATCTCGGTCCGAAGATGATTGAGGACACGGTGGAGAAGGTAGCCTTGATCCGTGAGAGGATGAAGGTGGCACAGGATTGACAGAAGCGTTACGCTAACCAGCGTAGACGAGATGTTCCGTTCGAGAATGGAGATAAGGCATTCATGAAGATCACACCTGTGAGAGGCGTGGTTCGCTTCGGGAAGAGGGGGAAGCTACAACCCCGTTTCTTAGGCCCATTGGAGATGCTCGAGTGAGTGAGCGAGGTAGCATACTGGTTGGCGTTGCCACCCAAGATTTCGGGTGTGCACAATGTCTTCCACATTTCGACGCTGAAGGATTACGTGCATGACCCAGCGCACGTATTGAGTTACAGTGAGCTTGACGTCGGGTAGAACCTGACGTACGAGGTTCAGCCGATGGCTATTCTGGATCGAATGGTTCAGCAGCTGATGAGCAAAGATGTAGCGCTCGTTCGAGTCCAGTGGACTGGCCACGGCGAGGCCGAGGCCACGTGATAGCGAGAGGTGGAGATTCGAGCTCATTATCCAGAGTTTTAATTCTGATTAGTACTATGTATTTTTTATTCTTAGTTTATAGTCGAGTCGAACTTATGTTTAGTTTTGGAATTTCCGAGGACGAAAATATTTTAAGGAGGATAGATTGTAACACCAAAATTTTTATTTACTATTTATGGAGCTCGACTATATTTCCATAAATATTAAGTTCTAAATTCGATGCATTTATTATAATTATTTGCATTCAATTAAATTATTGGTATTAAAGTCTAAGCCATAAGTAGAACGTTCGATTATTTATTTGAGTAGTCGAATTAATTTCCAAGCCCAAGCGATATTTTAAATATCAAGTCCAATTTCCGGATCCATTTAAGTGGGCTATTTTATTTCGGCAAATTGGCCTAATTATTTTATAACTGAGCCCAATCGAGACATTTTAAATTCTAGCCGAATTTATTTTAAGCAGTCGGATTTAATTCTGAACCCAAATAGTATATTAATTATCGAGCCTGTTTATCGAGCCCAAGACGATTTAAAAATTGGGCCCGATAATAGCCCAATACACACAAGAAACCCTAAAGTCTCCTACACCTTCTATAAATAGATGGTCTCCTATTTCCCAATATCCAAACCCTAGCCACCTTTTTACTATTCACCTTCTTCTCCAAACATGCCACCTTCATTTTTCTAGATCTTGTGTTAAAAACAACAAGATGATTTAGCTCTTTTTTAATATCTAGCCTTAAAATCAAAAACCCACTTTCAATACACCAAGAAAAAGAAGTTTTCTTCGACCTTCAAGCATGGCTTGAGCCATCTCCGGCAAACACCTCCGTTTTGCGGCAAAATCGTCGCCGTCGGCGAGCCACAAGCTCCAGTCCGAGCCTCCCAACTCAAGCCCACGCGAGCCACCAGCCAGCCCTCGTTCCCAGCTCCTCCCCACACGCGCAGCTCTTCAGTCCTACGTCCCAACAGTTCCAGCGAGTCACCATCTCCGGCGAGCGCTAACCTCCATGCAACCCGCATCAAGCTCTGCTCACTAGGAGCTCCTCTTCACGTGTAGACCCGCGACTACTCCAGTCCAAGCTCGATGCTCTCGTCACAAACCCAGAATCGCAACCCTAGCCACTTCTTCCCTCCGGCGAGCCTAGAACCACCGTCCGCGTCACTGTAGCTGGCCGTTTTCATCTTATACATGCGATTTGCGACGTCAGCAGCTTGTCAAAACTGTCCCAAACCACGAGCCACCACGAACCAACTCGTCTCCACGCACCCCGAGTCCGAACTGTCGGAAAAAGCAGCTCCTCTGCGCCCAACACCTCAGACCCGACCCGAGCATCCCAAAAACTGACCCGACAGCAGCCCATAACTAAGATCCGGTCCCAAAGCTTTAGATCCAAGTCGGTTGCTACATTTTCTCTTCACTCCTTAAGCCGATCTATTCCCGAACCGCTCGTTTTCGAGCATTGTGAGGTATACTAACTAGAACTCGGTTTTGATGGCTTAGACATAAAATTTTAAAAGATATAAAGGTATAAATTGGATTATTTGAGCGATTTTGGAAAAAAATGGGACATACGAGCTTAAAGCTGTTGTTCGGGTCCTTTTTAAATAATTGTGATAAAATGTTGAAATAAATATCATTAAATTTGTTGCGTCGTTTTGTGGCTTAGGTGCGAATTTGAGAATTTTTTGACTTTGTATGATAGCTAAACGAGCCGGTCAAATGCGTTGACCGATCGTAGCGATTTTTAGTTCACTAGTCTAGGGGTTCACTTTAGACTTGTTATTTTTATCATAGATCATGTTTATGTTGAGAATGTTATGTTTCGATTTTCGTGAAGTTTGAATGTCATTTGACTTAGATATAAAAATTGGGACTTTAGTCGTTAATCCGATAAATATAGAATATTAGGACGGTTGAGATATTAGCTGCAGTTGTAGATTATAAATTCATTATAAATCACATCGAAAATATATATTAAATATCGACCTTAAATGAGTTAGGATTTTCGAGAATCAAAACCCTAGTTTCATCTGGTTCGAGTAACCGGGTATTTTTCCGGATCCGAATATTATTGATTGAACCCTAGTACTGTCTGAATAATTTTTAAACATTGTATCGTTAATTCGTAATGCGTATCGTCTTCCCATACACGAGCTCGACTCTCATCCGACTGTTGGAGCCGAATCGCCGAGTGCATGCCCGTGCACCGAGTCCAAGTCAAACCACCGAGTGCGTGCCCGTGCACCGAGTCCATCCAAACTACCGTATAAGCATCGTTTCGTTAGCCGTGGTCCAAGCATGCCCCTGCGTTAGTGACTGTGGTACCGTTTCAAACCCGTGCATCGGCTAAGCCGTGTCAGACGAGTTCGTGCCGGCCCGAATTGCCACGCCGAACTCAAACCACGGTCGAACCGAGATACGCATAGTCAAGTGAATGATCGACCGACTCCGAGTGAGCCGTCGGTCCAGTTCAGTCGAACCGGTCCGGTCAGTCCTGACGGTTTGAGATAAATTGCAAATATTTTTCAGATAACTTTTAGATCCAGTCAGATTAAGATTTCAGATATAGTTAAGATTGCAAATAGATTTAAGATCCAGATATAGTTTAGATTTCAGTCAAACTAAGTCAGATCTTAGTTCCAGACTTAGAAATATTTCAGAGAACTCTAAGATGCCTTAAAGAAAATAATATTTTCAAAACTAGCTCGTAAATCCATAAATTGATTTTTAAACTCAGGTGAGCGAACTTAGACATATAAGATATTAAAGATTTGACATTTATTCTGAGCCCAGTACTTAGAATATTTGGCTCAATATATTTTGTAGCTTGAGGAGAGTCGAGCCTCCGTCAACTACCCATTTCAGATATTTCAACCTTTGTATTCGCCAGTTTCCAGGTGGGGACCATGTACTGTGTATTTGATCGCGTTTAATAATTTACCATGTCTGAGGTCTATATGTTATTAAATTGATGCACCAAGACGGATGAGTGATTCTGTCTTGGTCAACATTTCAGTATTTCAGTTATGACTTGGATGTGTGTGATTAGGGCCCGTCCTAAGTCTAGCGTCCAGATGGGGTGATTAGTGCCTTTCCTGGATTTCTGAGGGAGGGGACCCCCAGAGTGTGCACATGAGTACCAGTTTACCGTTAGTCCCATAGTCAGACCAATTTATTCATATATATGTTGATTTGACTGAGTATTTTTGTGTCGGTCCTGGCGGAGCACCGTTGATTCCTTTATGCTCACGCCTCCCCACTACCCTCTTTTTCAGGTGATGGAGTCCCACGTGCAACGTGAGCCGAATATGTGGTGGTGGTCATCAGCCAGGATATTTCGATATGACATGTCATATAGTTATTTGAACATGTCGCATGTTTACTTATGTTTGTGAGTGCTTTCCGAACTATTTTCTGCTTCCACATTTCAGAACTATGTTTCAGAATTTCAGAACAGTATGTCAGTATTTCAGTAATTGAGTATTTCATAATGCATGTGTAATTCTAAATTTTCATGGCCTTAATTCTAGAATGAATTTACTTGGTCGCATGCATAACATATTAAAGAGATAAAAGATATAAGATTAAAGTTGAGTAGCATCCCGCAGATTAAAGTTAAAGTATTTTCGAAGAATTAATATGAGTTTTCTAAAATAAAAACAGTGCTTTCCATTTATAGCGCGTAAAATTTACTCTTATTTTAGTAAGTCTATGCGGGGTGTGACAGGTGGTGTGGTGGTCCGAGCTCGTGGACATTTGCTTATGTCTCTATGGATTATATAAGTTAAATTTCAGACTGTTCGGACTCATGTAGTTTATTTACGAGCTTATGCATGCTAGACATTCCAGACATTAAGTAAGCATGTATAATCCCACCCTGACTCTGCAAAGGGATCCATTTTCCACTATTAGGCCGCATGCATCAAGTATTTCAGTTATTCAAGTATGCATGTATAATACCATCATACGGTCCCGCAAGGAGATCCATAGCTTTTTATTAGACAACATACATATAGATTCAGATTCAGATTAAAGACTTAAGGCTGTAGCACAGCGCCTTACTAGCTTAGAAAAATCAGGGTAAAATATTTGTTTTTATTTTCGAAAGATCGTGCGAGCTGGTTTTTGATAATACTATCTTTTGTGGGAATGCTATAGATAAAAACTTGCTCGTCTTACTCATTCATACATAAATAAACCATGCAACCAAATAGTAACACAAAACTCTACGACCGGCTAAAACTTGAGTAACCGCCATCATTCTCGTCGGTTGAACGTCGTGCACCTACAAAAAACTCTCATCCCGGAGGGGTTTTTCGGTGAAGAGCCTCTAATACTTAAGTCAGTATGTATTCAATCAATTCCCAAGAGTAAGCAATAGAATGATCGTGTTCAACACGAAAGGCTCACTCCCTATATATAAGAGTGAGATACATGACCTAGGGGTTGCCCGAATTTGATGAGCTATCTGCCTCAACTGCCCGTCCGTACACACAAAGTGTGCGTGTGTCAGAGGTAGCCGTCTCCACTATCATCTGCACCAATATCTCTGTGACACGTGTTCTCTACACATGGGTTAAGTATTCCCCCCTTGATTCTCGTGACGTCACTTTAACAATTCCATTAGAAGCTTTCATAGTTGACATTATCCAAGTCAATGTCTTACGTCCTATACCTCTTACGGGGTTCTCGACCATCAGGTCCCCTCTAACTTTTGTGTCGACCACCTGGACAACTCTTTGCTCGATCTATCCTCTTCTCAACCAAACTTTCTATGCCTTCTGCACTACTCGTTGTACCCAGACTCTCGTCCTCTCGATACGAAGGCGGTCTGACCATGGGCGAGTTCCCTCATATCCTTTTCGACCTATTCTGCCTTATCTAGGTTCAGCTTCACCTGACCCGCTTGTTGGACAAGTTTACTTGTTGAGGTATAATAACCCATATCACTAGTCCCCCACTCTAGTTAAGTCTAAATGACTTGACCTAAGAGTGAAGAATTCGCCGCCTTCGCTTAGTCGTTCATTTATTCTCCAATCATCGACCACTTCGCGCGTGTTCTTTTTCTCTTTCTTTATATAGTTTTTGCCTGTCCACTATTATACGGTTCTGCCTTTGCCACTTGTCCCCATATATCAAATATGTCCATCTTTATGTCCTCTCGCTATTCGTGCCTTTTCGTATATTGCTCCTTGTTGTTAAACAGGAATTAACAACCATATAATCAACAGAGATTTATTGTAAATTCAAGATAGATCAACCAAGACTACATGAAAAATTAAGTAAGATAGGATTTTGTGAATATCATTGTCTCTCTCCTTGCTGGAGAATTTTTTCCTCCTTTTATATTTATTTACAACATTTATCTAGCATGTAATCATTACATGAGAATAGTCAATGGCAGCTAATTTCCATTCATCCTGGTAACGTGCCACTTGGCCAAGTGTAATGATGAGTTGTGCTGAATTGGCACCGCCTCGTGGCGTCGGCCTAGCAAGTCGTAGATATCGGCTCGTGTAGCCATAACCGATATGTCACATCCGACATGTATTAACCGACATGTCATAACCGACATGAGATATCAGTCAATTGACGACGATGTCGGTTCTTGATGAATTCTTACCCGATATGTGATTGTCTTGAGACCTGTGAAGACATCATCTACTTTGTACGAACTTAATTATCCTCTTACTGAACATAATCATCTGATCACCGTTGCTCAATTTGGTTTACTGAAAATGATGTCAACAAGGTGGCCCCCAGCATTAATGGTTGTCTTGAAAAAGACGGCCAGTGATGTTGAAAATTCCCTAATAATCATTTAATCTTGAGCAAGTGAGACATGTCGGTTTTGCAACTGTTCCTCCGATATCTTTACACTTAGCAGAAACAATACTGAGAGTTGAAACGGCGCAATTTATTAAGATTAATGGCAACGTTTACTGATAGGGGTAACGGTCTTTTTTATTAGGCCACGTAACCGTTGATGATAGGCGCGATTCTCAAGAGTTGTGTCGACCCGCGAATTAAGAACGTCTGGTGCACGCGCCCCTATTCCTTTCGTTTTCCAACGGTCGCTACTAAATTTAGGGTTTAGTATAAATAGGAAATCTTCTCTTCAGATTCACTTTATTTTCACTTCCTTCTTGCAATCGACTCCTTTGTCTTCTTTGCAAATTAATCATCTCTCAACTGTACTCAGAGCACCCCAGATCTGCGAACTACTTCCTGTGGTAAGAATTATTTCTTTATTTCGTTCATCTACTTCGACCTTTTTTTTTATTCTCGACATCATGAGCGTATCGTGGGCGTCTTTCGGTGACGATGAGTTGGATGTTATGATGATCAACATGGTCCAATCCGGGGAAATGGAATTGTTGTTCGAATATAGTCGGTGGGATCTGGTATTCGTCGAACGATTGAATATTCGGCTAAACGACATCGAGGGGGACAAAACCGTAGAGAAAAATGCCGTTGATGACTCGAGATTCTGGAGGCGACCCATTAGAAGATGGCCGGACCCCGAACTCACATCCCATGGTGAACCGAGCATATTAACAGATGCTGATGTTGTCATGCTGCGAGGCGAGATTCGGGTCCCTACGTCGGTGCATTTATTTGCACCATATCCGGGCGAAAGGATCACATGCCTGCCATTTGGATGCGTCGACATATTTGCTGAGAGTTTAAAATCAGGGCTGCGATTTCCTCTGCCGCGCATAATTACTGAGTACTTAAGGATTTGGGAATTTCCATTATGCCAAATTGCTCCGAATTCGTGGAAACGAGTTATCGGTTTGCTCGTGCTTTTAGCCGAGAAAAAATGGGATTTACCGTCAGCAAGGGACATGAGAAGCATGTTTACCTTTAGGAAAAGTCCAGATAGACAAGTGACGGACCCACTTGTGACTTTCTCACTTGTCGGTAAACCTCAATCTAGAGTCAAAGTCGGAGAATTAATAGCTGAAATCCCCGACACACTCCATGGATTCCAGGAAGAATGGGTGTGGGTTGGTGGAGATTGGCAATGTGCCGACTTCGCCATCGACCTTCTTGCCAATGAGACTAGTATCCCGATGGCGATTAAATCTAGTTACTGTAAGTTTCTTATCTTTTTCTTCACTTTGAGTATTAATGTCTTGTCTTTTGTCTTCGCTAACAGGTGGACTTTTGTGACCTTGTAGCAAAGCCAGCGGGAAGGAGAGAACCCAAATTTGAAGGTCTACTGTACGATCAGGTGGACAAGTTGTTTGAAGTTTCCCAAAACAAGCGACGATACCAACGACTTGTGAAGGATTCCCGACTAGAGCTTGCTGGCTTATCCCTCAGAGTACTGAACTCAGTGTTTCAACCAGGTACACTTTTTACTTGCTCTGTTTTCTCCTTCAGTGACAACGTCGGTCTAATTTACATATCTTATGGCAGTTTATTATCCGCTGCTGGGATATTTCGGTTTTGGAAATCCCGCGGAGGCGGAAGAACATTGGAGACGTAATCCGAACTTCGATTTGAAGAACAAAGTCGGGAAAAACAAAAATCTCCGATCAACTGAGATGGCTGGACGTATGAACCTCCTGAAAGCATGGAAGAAGAATCCGAACCGACCTCAGGAAGCAGTCGGTGAGCCTTCAACGGCAAGAGTGGGGCCAACACCAGCTATCGTGAGCGAGCCAGTCATTTCCGACATCGCTCCACTTGACGTCGCTCCATTGCAGCAAGTCATGACGTCGGTAGACGAGCCTACTACATTGACCGACATCCCGCAAGAAGTGCCCGGAGAGCCTTGCCTGAATGTAGTTCAACGGCGCAAGAGATCCAGCGTGTCTCACGTGGCCGAGAGGATGAAGAAGAAGCCAAAAACCGGCGCCGGCAAAGATAAGGAGGAAGAAGAACCTGAGATCATCCTGAGGGACTCTTTCCTCAAAGTTAATGAGAAAAAAGCGGCGGAGTTAAAGTTACCAGAGGGCGTGTTTGACCCTTGGTTCTCAATGTTCCAAACAGTCGCCGAGCCAAAAGTGACGATTAACCATCGGGTCCCCAGCGAGGCGGTAAAGGCGGCGAAAGTTCTGCTGATGTCATGGGATCCAAAGACTCACGCCGGGATTGCGTCTCTGCCCGATGACCAGAAGTTTAGCTATGCCCGGGGTTGCTTGGGACGGGCGCTTGTTAGCTTCATTGCTGCTGAAGAGAGTTATCGGGGTAGAGTGCATGAACTTGATGAGAAGCAGCATGAATTGAGTCTGAAGGAAGGTGCCATAGCGTCTTTGGAAGATGAGAAATCTCGTTATGAGGCGTCAATGTCGGAGAAGGATGCTCGGCTGATGGCAGTGCCAACCGAGGCGAGTGCATTGAAAACTGAAAAAGAAAATCTCTTACTGGCTCATGACCTCATGTCGGTTCAGCTGGCCAAAGTTGAAGAAGCGGCCAGGGAAAAAGATGAGCAACTCATGAGGCTAAGGGCTGAGCTTCAAGCTGTCCGCAAGGACCGATCTGATAAGGATGCCGAACTGAACCGATGTCGCGAGGCTCATGAGATTGCTATGGGCAAACTCCGTCAGGAAATGACAGCTGCCGCCGACCTCAGATTCTAAGAAGGCATTGACGCCGGCAAGAAAGCGGTGGTTGAATCCGACAAAGTACTGAACGCAGATGTGGTGACCGAGTGGGATTTAGAGCTAAATGCCGCACTAACGGTGCATTGGGTGATCGACATAGTGGAAAACGGTATTTACACCATCGACGAGCTGCGCATCATCCTTCTGCACAAAATGGAGAAACATCGCCTCAACCCCGAGATAAAAAATGCCCATATTCCAGCCGACCAGGATGAGCGAGACTTTGCCGACCGACTTCTGAAGCAGAAGGAGAGTCGAATGTTAGAATTGGACATGGCGCCGCTGTCGGAAGAGCGCAAGGCTAAGATTCGTCGGGCCTTCGTCAATATGGTCCTTGAGGTAGAGAAGGTTAAAAAACCCGACTTAGCGAACATATGTGTTGAGGCGATTGCTGAGGCGTTCGTCGTTGAAACTTTGGAGGGCCTATCTGATGAGGAATTAATGGAGGCAATTACTGGCTTTGCCTTGAGGAAAGTGGCCGAGGACGACGCTAAAGCCAAAGGGTGGCTGACCGAACTGATTCCTTCCGACGACGATCGAGTCTTGCACGAGGACGATGACGTCGTCATTATAAAAGAAAGCAAAATCGTCCGAGCTATGGAAGAGAAGGAGGAAGAGGTAATGCAACGCCTGGGTGAGAGGTTGATAAACCATTTGGACGCGGCGGACAAGAGCAAAACCGAAGCTGGGAACTCCCAATCTTCCACAGCCGGAGAGGCTTCGTCGTCGGGGACCAAAAAAGATGAATAAAATTTGTTATCCGTCTGTTGTTTTTTTTTATTTTATTTGTCCTTTAATCGTATGTAATGACAATTTCTCATTATGAATGAAATTTAATGTTTTGATTTCATGTTTCATGAATGTATTGTTTTGATATATTTATTGTAACAAGTAAAAACATGTCGGAGAAGGATAAATGAACGTTTAATGGATCATGCTCGTAATTACTCCGATGTGATACTTAATACTTACACTCTGCCTTGTTTTGAGTTTGTTTAAATTTTTGGTGTCGGCACAATTTATAGTATATCCGACATCTGTAAACTCTTTATCGGAACAAGTCATAAAAGACTTGCTTTTATTGAGAATATTTATTGTAAGCTCATCAAATCAACGTCGGGATTTGATATTATAGAGCTTAAGCCTCCCCAAACCAACTTCAGGGCTTGGAAGTATCCGGCTTTGTCACGTTTGGCTAGGTCATACCAACTTCAGGGTATGAAACACGTTTAGCCTTAGAAACGAGGACCGATTTATTGTGGTCCAAGTGATTGAACAAATTATAGAGGTTCGTCACACAAACTTTATTGATAGCAAAATGTGATTCTTGTACATGAGTAGGACAAAAACTTTTTATATGTCAGGGACAGAACTTTGGCCTTCAAATTCACTGGTAGTACTTCTTCAGATAGGTTGTGTGCCAGGGATACTGAAGGGGAACACCATCTAGAGTTTCAAGTCGGTAGGTACCGTTGGAAATTAGACGGTTTACTTTAAAGGGTCCTTCCCACTTTGGTTGTAATGGACCGACATTGGCCCCAGTGATTCTTTTCAGTACAAGGTCTCCTTTGACAAATGAGCGTGGCTTGAGTCTTGAATTGATGTACTTCTCACTACGTCGTTTATAAGCGGCATTTCGAATTTCAGCATCAGCTCGTAACTCATCGACCAGATCGAGACTGGCTTTCAGGTTTTCCGAGTTGGTTTCTTCGGAGAAATGAGTAACCCGATATGTCGGAGTTCAACCGGTATCACAGCTTCAGTCCCATATGCTAACGAAAATGGAGTTTCTCCAGTTGAGTTTCTTGTCGTCGTCCGGTAAGACCAGAGGACATAAGGTAACTCATCAGGCCATGATCCCTTTGCAGTCTCAAGCCGAGTTTTTAGACCATTCTTGATAATCTTATTCACAGCTTCTATCTGTCCATTATCTTGTGGATGATAAGGTGACGAGAAGAAGTGTTTGATGCCGTAATCTTCACAAAAGCTTTCAAATCGTTTCCCTTAAAACTGACGACCGTTGTCGGTTATGATGGAGTTCGGTACCCCAAACCGACAAACGATTGATTTCCAGACAAAATCGATCATCTTTTGTTCAGTGATGGTTGCAAGAGGTTCGGCCTCAACCCATTTAGTGAAGTAATCAGCAGCTAATATTGCAAACCGGACACCCCCTTTTGCTGTCGGAAGTGGGCCAATCAAATCAATTCCCCATTTTGCAAACGGCCATCGGCTATATATTGACTTGAGAAGTTCAGGATGTTGATTAACGTTGGGAGCAAATATCTGGCACTTGTGACATTTTCGCACCCAGTCTGCGGCATCCTTTTTGATAGTCGGCCAGTAGTAGCCTTGTCGGAGAATCTTGTGAGATAAAGCAGAGCTCCTTGGTGGGTACCGTAGACTCCTTCGTGTACTTCTTGAAGAACCCGTTGGGCGTCAATCTCTGACAAACACTTAAGCAATGGAATAGAATATCCACGCTTATATAACATTCCCTGATCAGTAGTGAAATGAGCAGCACGAACACGAAGAGTGCGAGCTTCTTTTGGGTCTTCAGGTACAGCCCCGGTTTGAAGGTAGTTGACGATTGGATCCATCCATGTCGGATCTGGGGTTGGTAAAGCAGCGTCAATCATGATGACGTCGGTAGAAACTGTTGAGGAGGTCGCCTGTTGAGTAATTTGCACAAACTCAACATTGTTCAAATCAGTTGAAGAGGCCAAACGCGAAAGAGCATCTGCTTGAATATTAGATGACCGAGGTATATGCTTTAACGTCATTTTAAACCGTGACAGCTTCTTCTTGATGAGATCAAAATAAGGCAACAGTCGTGGTTCTTTAACTTCGTAAGTGCCATTAATATGGCTGACTAGTAACGGAGAGTCAGAAAATATTCGGAGAGAAGAAACATTCATGGATTCGGCAAAGTGTAGACCTGATAAGAGGGCCTCATACTCGGCTTCGTTGTTGGTGGCCGGCAAAGTGAATGCTACAGAGTAACAAAACACTTGTTGATCAGGACTAACTAAAACAATCCCTCCTCCAGCTCGTAAAGCGGTGGACGATCCATCAATGTAAAGAGTCCATGTCGGATCTTCAGTAGATGTACTGACAATTGGGGTAAACTCTGCTATGAAGTCAGACAACACTTGGGCTTTGATGGCAGTTCGTGGTCGGTACTGAATATCAAACTGTCCCAGTTCTATCGCCCACTTAATCATTCTTCCCGATGTGTCAGGTCGGTGAAGGACTTGTCGGAGAGGGTATAATGTAAACATGATAATAGAATGTTGCAGAAAATATGGGCGTAGCTTCCGTGCAGCGATGATCAGAGAAAAGGCTAACTTCTCCATATACGGATATCGCAATTCAGCGTCATGTAAGGCCTTGCTAACGTAATATATCGGGAACTGTTGAAGTCCATCTTGTCGTATAAGAACAGCACTAACAGCAACGTCACTAACACCCAAATACAAATACAAAGGTTCATCAGGAAGGGGTTTCTGCAACGTCGGTAATCGTGTGAGAACTTCTTTGATGTTGTCAAAAGCATTCTGACATTCCACGGTTCATCCGAACGGCTTCTTCTTTCTGACAGCGTCAAAGAATGGCTTACAATGATCTGTCGACTTTGAGATGAATCGGTTTAGATCTGCCAGCCGACCAGTTAAAGCTTGGACACCCTTAATAGATGTCAGGGGAGCCAATTCAAGTATAGCTTGGATCTTGGCAGGATTGGCTTCGATCCCTCTCTGACTCACCATATATCCTAAAAATTTCCCTGATCCAACTCCAAAAGTGCACTTCTTAGGATTAAGTACCATGGAATATTCTCGGAGAATGTCAAAGACCTCAGAAAGATGAGCGATGTGATCAGAGACTTGTTCCGATTTCACTAGCATGTCGTCCACGTAAACTTCCATTGTATGACCGATCAAACGAGCAAACATCTTATTGACCAACCTTTGGTATGTGGCCCCAGCATTCTTCAATCCGAAAGTCATCATGACGTAGCAATAAAGACCTCGGGCTGAGTAGAACGACGTATGTTCAGCATCATCAGGGTGCATGGGAATTTGATTGTAACCAGAATAGGCATCCAAAAAACTCATGAGTTGATGTCCCGATGTAGCGTCTACCATAAAATCAATATGTGGAATTGGATAGCTATCTTTCGGGCATGCTTGATTCAAATCTGAGAAATCGATACACAGGTGCCAAAGGCCGGTGGCTTTCTTAACCAAGACAAGATTCGATATCCACGTCGGGTATTTGGCTTCTTTGACGAACTTATTGTCTATGAGCTTGTTTACTTCCTCTTCAAGGGACTTCTGGCGATCTGGGCCGAATTTCCGGCGTTTCTGTATGACAGGCTTGACAGTCTTATCCAAATTCAAGCGATGACACGCTTTCTGCGGGTCAATTCCTTTCATGTCTTCATGCTTCCAAGCGAATACATCGGAATTTGACTGAAGAAACTGAATTAAGCTCCACCGTGTGGGTTCTTGAAGGTTAGCTCCAATAAGCAATGATTTTTCCTGAGTCAATCCATCCATGTAAATAGTTTCGACGTCTTCAACTGGTTCCGCATGGACATGATGATTCCCATTTTTGAATTGCATCTGCGGATCCATATCTTTGTGTATTCATATGTCTTTCTCATGAAAAGGTTGTTCTTGGTCAAGGGCTTCATTTAGTGTTTCAGGCAAATCCGACGTCATAGGGACATCGGTCACTGCAAGGGGGATGTCGGTATCTGGAGCAAATTGATCAGTTCTTTCAGCATTAAGAGTTGGGTTGTTCAACCCAATAGAGTTATCAGTATCCTGCTCCTCAATCATATGAAAGTTACGCGAGGTTGAGAGCAACGTCAGACTCCGGGCTTCTCGTTGATCTCCGTAATGAGTGCCTTCTCCTTCAATGGTAGGGAACTTCAGGGCGTAATGAAAAATTGACACGGTAGCACAGAGCTTATAAAGTGCAGTTCGCCTTATAACAGCATTATATTCATTCTGGACATCCAAGACTTTGAAAGTTTCCATAATAATCTTGGATTTTGGTCCAAAGCCACCAAATAGAATAGGGAGCAATATTTTACCGACAGGGCAAGATATGCTTCCATTGAAACCTTGAATTTGGTCGTTGCAAGGCCTAATGTCTGCTGGGTCCAAACCCAATTTCTTAAAAGTGCGGAGCATCAGAATACTTGAATAGGCTCCTGTGTCGACCAAAATTCGGTGAACAGGAATCCCTCCAATCGGGGCTGTTATAATAAGGGCGTCGGAATGAGGATGAGCAAATAGGTTGGCATCTTCGATACTGAATGTGATAGGGCAATTCCGATTATTAATAGTATCTCTGTAATATCCCATTCAGTTATTAGTAAAAAGTATCAGTTAATTTC
>CACSLK010027773.1:803019-819433 GCA_902706635.1 Striga hermonthica | reverse complement strand
GCCAGAAATCCCGAGCGCCTAGAACAAAAAAATGTCTTCTATTTATGCAAGGAGAAGGGATCGAACACGCGACCTCTCACACAGAACTCATGGCCTGTACCACTGCACCACGCTCGATGGTTGTGACAATGGAACCTGGACGCGAGATAAAGAACCTAAGCGCGGACTGAAGACGTGAACTGGGCTCGTGCGCGAACTGAAGACATGGGCACGAATTGCGTGCGGTAATTGGACAAAATATTGGGAAAAAATTCGGCGACTTGAACATGTGTATATATTCGATGGGATTCGAATAACAACCTTCAAATCTTCTATTTTATGACCTTTACACTATCTCTAATAAATCTTGGTGGAGCAATTTATTAGATTTCCCAAAACCTCTTGATCATCTTCTTCTAAGACCTTACGGTGCTAACCGAATTTTCTCTCGAAGAAGAATCTCTCTATTTTTTTCTCACTTGAAGAGGCCGAATTTCTCCAGCCCTTCGGGGAGAAAAACATGTAAAGCTTTGCCAAGAGGTTAGGGGACCTAGTTATTTATAGGCTACAATAGGGACCTAAAGGAGGTGCTAAATATGGGCTTATTCCTTAAGGTTTAGGAATCTTTATTATCTTACATCTTCTTTTCCCATCTAGGATAATATTCCTAATTATTTATTACCTTCTAGAAGACTTCATAGTCTCCTAACCCTAGGTAATATTCTAAATATTCCCATCCTTAGGGAATTATGGAATATAATTAATTCCTAATTCGTAATCTTGGAATTAAATAATAAAACATTCCACTAGAGTAATATTATTGATCTCCCCATTTAGCTATGAATTACAATTAATTCATTTCCACTGATTAAATATATTAATCCAATTGACCGATTTATCTCCCCATGTGTAAGATATAACGTCCATTGATTAATTAAATTACTGACAAAATAATTAATCAACTTATTATTCATTTTCGAAACTAGTACCACTCAGATCCTTAATCATTATGCCGAATAACACATCCGCCTGCAGGGCTTGACATAATAATCATTCCTGAGCTCATTTTGGGGACGTCATCAACCCAGCGCACTGGAGCACAGTGACCGTAAATAATTTATAACGGCACATCATATAAACACACTTATTTACCAAAATACCGAGTATGTCATCCTAGCAAAATAGGAATCACCCTTGATAAATCAAATAAATAAGTAATGAATACATATGCCCATTTTATATTATCTTACAGCTTAAGAGTACGCATCAATTACTTAAGGTCTAGATTACAACAACGGTCAATGAGTCTCATAATCTTATCCTTCCGTGGTCCTGTTCAACACCTATCATAAGTGCTAGTGTAATTCTCGAGTCAAAGACCAACTGAATCAAGAATACACTACAGTCTTTTTCCAAGAGGGGTCTCACTGCCTGTCTAGACTGTGAAAGAATAGTTTAGTCTTACAAGGAACCGATAGGTGATCTTTCTGTTCGAAACACTTCGAACCACACTATCTCAATGTAAGACAAGGAGTATGATTGCATAAATAAATAAACTGCCAGCATATGTACTTTGACCAAAACATGATGGCCAGATCAAAATGGAATTGATAGAATCTATAGATCGGAGCTTTTACAGCATACCTCTAACAATCTCCCACTTATGCGTAATAAGCTCATGGCTATTGCTAACCACGATTCTCTTTTAATCTCAATTCTCAAAGAACTGTTGTCCTTTTTGCCATACATCCGACTTCCAATCCTTTAACATGGCCCTTATCCGCTTTCGCCGGAAAGCCAATCCTAAAAGGATTTACTTGGTCATCTACCGATGAAACTAGGCAACAAACATCCACCCTGCCGCAGTCCTTTGCAATGGGCGTACTTGCTCTATGTGTCACTTGCTTTATGAACTAGTGATTCCTCTCTATTTGTAACTGCACCAACTGTCATCACAATCAAATTATGACCTGACTTGGCCAGACGAGGTTTCACATTTTTAGTTCAATGGCGAATCCAATCTATACGTCGCTCGCCTTTTGGGAAGGGACGTACTGAGTTCATAGTGGAATCTGTCAACGCATCACCGCTTGGCATTCCTCTAATCTGCTTGGTTCCCACAAGTGAACACAAACCATAAGGTGGTTTTTACTTTATGTTTATGTATGATTAAAAATCAGAATCCTTTGTAATCTAAAGGTTGCTTATGGTTCATCTGGTAATCTTATATATTATCCTTAGCCCTTTTCCGGCGCTTGATCTTATGTCCTACCATGAACCATTTCTATCATCTAGGATTACTTCGATATTTACTAACCATGCAAATAAATATCAGGCCTCATCTATTGCATATACTAGGCTTCCGCTTGCCATGCATAAGGACTGCCTCTGTATCATGCAAATAAAATGAGCCTTACGATAGTTTGGACATGTAAATTGGGATAATCGCAACATATTTTTCTTGTGATCCTCAATCTCAAGAATATCTGTTGATTCCGAATCTTTCATGTACCACTACTTGGATAATCATACCCTTGCGTTTGTCAACATTTTTACACTGTCTCCAGTGACCAAGATGTTGTCTACGCATAGTACAAAAATACCACCACGCTTCCATTGCGCCACACACAATGCTCATTTGGTGAACAATCAAATCCACGATTCGAACTTATCAATCAAATGATCGGCCCACCACAGTCCTTTAAATGGACTTTGTCAGCCTACTGACAAAATGCTCTTTAGCCCTTTTCAATGAAATCTTCTGGGTGTTGCCCCGTGGATATTCCTACAAGACTTCAGGTTAAGGAAAATGTCTTGACAACCACTTTGCCTAACTCATAACTCATATGAATGGCATCAGCTTTAAATTAGGCAACCGGTGAAATAATTAACTCATAATAGATCCTATTCCTTCTGAGTTCACCATTTCACATCAAGCCTTTCTATGTACAGACTTAAACACGGCTACTGGTGAAAAACTAACTCATAATAGATCCCTTTCATTCTGAGTCTGCTATTTCACAACAAGCCTTGTACTAAAGTCTTTACTTATAGATTTCGTCCAATAGCAAGTTTGCTACTTGGTAAATCTATAAGAACCCTGATCTGATAAGAGTCCATGACCCTAAAACAGAAATCATTAAAACTTTGCTAAGTTTATGCATCCTTGTCTTCGATCTCTTTATTGTATAACTAGGGATCGATTCAAGTTTACTAGAGACTAAGTCCAAGACTTTCTCAAAACATGAATTCCATGAACTTGCGATTAATACAGACTGAGTCCAACAACTCTCTTATTATCACGAATGGAGTTGTCTTGCAACCCTTCCACTACAACGAGGTTCCCTCTGCAAAGGTGTATAGCACAAAATACGTGTTGCAGTTTTTTCTTGTGGTATCACATTTGTACACTTGGTAACAAAGTTGAACTTTTACCTTTATGTTTCCTTAAAACAATTCTACAAATGAACATAGTGATTTATTACTTAGTATTCCTCTAAAAATCCGACATTCACGCTAACGAACACATTCTGACTTTTAGTACTATAATAATTCACTCGTTTCTCGTTACTATGAAGTATCCCACAAATAGTCTAATTTCCGAACATCTTTTCCAATCCTATTAGTATCAACTTTCCAGCACAAGTGCTGAAATGCTCTGAATCCGAATATGTTCCTGACAAGGCCTAAGTCTTGCCAACAATTCATTCAGAGTTATGACTACTAAACTTAGATAGGATTATGTTCGGAACTTATCTTGCTATTTGCACAACTCCAATACGAAAAAGCGAAATTCCGAATAACTCATTATTGACACAACCAATCTTCTAGAGAGACATTTTCCTTCGGTCTGTTGCATTGTCCATTTCCAATGAAACAGGTGAAACACATTGAGATCGAATCTCAACATCCAATAAGTATTTCTACGATTTTCCAAAAGGTATTAGTCACTACGATTTCAATCGTAATGCCACCGATACAATAAACTCGAAATCTTTCCATAACTGCTATTGCACTCTTTCGATGTACTCAAACTTATGGAATGTCATTTAATGTACCCTGTTTTGAACAAATTTCTCAGAAAAAAAATAATCAAAACTACCTTTCGTCCTAAAACCATATGACATTACAAATTGGATGAACCAACCATAACATTTATATGGCTTCTAACCCTCGACCTTCAAAAGGTCATTTTTGTGATTTTAGCTACCAAGTATAATTCGTAGGTCTGATAGTTTCATCCATTCCCAAAGAACCGATGAGTTCAATGGCTATCCACCTTTGAATTCTACTAATACTAAAATCCCAAACACTAGATGCCAAGTAATGTAATGATTCATTTATTGAAGGAACTTTCTTCTTATTGGTTCTAGTCGATGTGTTATTTATTGCACTGTGAGATATTTTGGTTCTTTGAGTTTACAAATTGTCTACCCACGTATCAAATGGATAAAACATCTCGTTTTTACCCATACACAATTTAGAAACTGAACACGAGTTCTTTCTAAAACTTGGTACGAAAAGACAATTACTCAATAACCAAAATTCTATTTAATAGATAACTCCCACTGCAATAGTTGCTACTTCATTAGCTAGCCCATTTTAGATGGTAATCGAAACTTCACATGTTGATTGGTTCACTGAAACCTTTTCACATAATTAGTGGTTACGTATCTATATACCAGACACTGATAGATAACACCACTTAAAATGCTTCGACTTCCCAGTGAATAAGATTTACCTTTCTTGTATTAAGGATAGGACAGTTCATCTTTCTATGTCTATTTTGCTTAAACCAGATACACATGTCATTCGGCTTGTATTCTTCAGCAAAACTAGACACTATACCAGTTCTATTTGTAATCATGTTTGAACTAGTAAATTATCTTTGATTATTACGGACAACGGATTGAAAAGACATTTTGAATTCCTGGGATCATGCAAACACAGTCTTTACTCAGTCAAGTGATTTTGAATCATCAAATATTGATCCCTTCAAAACAACATTTGAATATATTCACCGACACCTCAAAACGCCGAATCCCCGCAGGCCACGGAGTGTGGATGTAACGCCCCAAAATTTTATTAATAAAGAAAAATACTGGCTTTTAATTCTAAGCTAGCCTTTGTTAATAAATATTCACGTTAATGTTCAAGTCTAAGTTATTCAGTCAGTTAAACTCCAAGCTCGACGTTAAGTCGAAAGTATATCCGGATAATTTTTATTTATTAACCGATTCAATGATAATAAATAATCTTAGTCCGTTTATTTAATAAATACACATCACCGAGTTGGGATTAACTATTCTAATGTCGA
This sequence comes from Striga hermonthica, assembly GCA_902706635.1. Lineage (NCBI taxonomy): Eukaryota > Viridiplantae > Streptophyta > Magnoliopsida > Lamiales > Orobanchaceae > Striga > Striga hermonthica. The sequence goes on along the minus strand of CACSLK010027773.1, from coordinate 814,137 downwards.
CATATGAATTGAATTAAGAATATTTGATTAATCATCAAAATTTAAGTTCAAGCCAATTATTCAGTTTCGGTTTTAAGTTTGACTATTAGCCGATTAAGTATTCGGTTTAATTATTTCAATAATCGAATAAATTTTCAGATCTAATTCCAAACTTTTTATATAATAAATGAGTTTGGAATTAATAAGGTTAAGTCAAGGTAATATTCGAATTAATTTCGAAGTCAAGTTCCGATCGAAATTATTTAAGTTCGGTAAAGTTTAACCCTAGTCATGTCTTGATTAGGCGCTAATTAGCCTAATCAGTGTGCCCAAATAATTATTCTTGCCAATTACGATTAATCTATAATCTAAGTCATGTGCATGCTAATTGGCCGTATTAAGCTTTGACATGGTCAATGACCGTGAGTTGTGGTGCAATTTCATTTACAACTCATCATTACTAATAACCACGTGGCGGCATAATAGAACTCATGAGAGATGACTAAGTACAAGAAATGCCACCTAGCATGTCAATTAAGCAAGGTGGAAGGCCATTAAGGCCTCATTGCACGGCATGTGGCGCATGCCCATTAAATGTAGCTTTTCATCTCATTTTCATAACAATTCACTTTCCATTATATATATGGATTTTACCAAAAGAATTGTCATGCAAAAGCCAAGTGATAAGTGAGAGTAGCTTATATTAATTATCACCAATTTACAATTAAAAGGAAGAACTGCACGCATGCGCATACAAGAGCAATTGGAAAAGAAGCCAAGCATAATTTCTTGATCGTTTGAGGAGGTAATTATGTACTAACCTTCTTTTAGTGTTAACAAGATTATGATCAGTTCATTATGATAAAATCATGTCCGGCCATTCATGTTTAAGGCTAGGTTAAGTTCGGTTTAGGCCATGTTAGGCCGTGACCGAGTAATGTTCAGTTTTATCTGGTAACTTACGAACAATTCATGTCTATTTGTTCGTGTTATGTTATGTTATGTTAATTTAAGTTAGAGTTGCCGGAAGAAGCTGCCGGACGGCCAAAAAGGGCCGGTTGTAACCACGTTGCCCGCACATAGCGGTCGCAACACCTCGGTAGTCAGTACCATGGTAGGCGACCAGCGTGCATGCCCCGATGGGTGTCGCACATAGTCTCTGCCGCAGCCAGTCGTTAGTTGGTAGTGCATAGCGCACGCCAGCACACCTTCGTGCATGCCAGTACGCGTATCCGCACGCCAGTCGGCCTCAGGCAGTGCCCAACAGCACGCCCAAGTGGCCAGTACTGTTAGGGTCACACGGCAGCGCCCATACGGTACCTGTTCGTGTCAGACAACGCGCATACGTGCGTTCACGTGTCCAGTCGCCTGTCGTGGTGATCGGTAGCGCCCGACAGTGTCTAGTCGCGCAACTGGCAAGCGCCCATAGTGTTTGGCAGCGCCAGTCATCGTGTCACGCGTCCAGTAGCCATCATTTGCACCCAGCCAGCACGCGAAGGCCTGCCAGTGCGCATAATATGCACGCCAGTGTCCCGCGGCATGTCCGCAATGTGTTAGTTGCACGCCAACAGCCCAGATCACGTCTAGCCGCCCTCGACAGCGCCCTGTTGCGCCCGATAGTCACTCCAGGTGCGTGTACATAGCGCCAGTCGCACGCCAGAGTGCGCAAGCGCCCGTACCGCAACCAGTCATGTCCAGTGAGCCTCGGCCATGCCTAGGCCGAGCCCAGGCCATGCCAGCGACCGCGCGTAGGTGCTAGCAGCCCCACGCGGTACCGAGCCAGTTGGCCAATTCAGCAGCCGATCGCCCGGCCATAGCAGACCGGCGGTCCGACCAGCCAACGAACCGGCCGATTCAGACCGGTTCAGCTCAAGTTTCAATATTTATTGATCCGATTCGTATTTATGTCAGATATTTCAGTTAAGTACCAGATCTAGTCAGTCAGTTCAGTATAATCAATTAAGTTAGAAGTTCAGTATTTTCAGTCTAGTCAGTTAGTCATTTCAGTTCAGTATTTCAGTTAAATTGTCAGTTCAGTCATGTTCAGTCATGTGCAGTCAGTTCAGTTCAGTTTAGCAGTATCAGTTCAGTTCAGTAATATCAGTTAAGTTCAATAACAATAAGTCATGCCAGTTAAGTTCAGTTTCAAATTCAGTCAGTTTATGATGAGCCCTAATTCATGGCAATAAGTCCAATTAAGTCATGTCAGGTTAGTCGAGCATCTTAACAACTATTATAATAAATCTGAGCATAGTACTTAGTATTTGTTTATATATGTTACAGTTTTGCAGGCAATCAATACTTACATTTTCAGATCAGCAGTTCAGGTGGGGACTCAGACTGGGTATTACATTGATTATAATTACTCTACCATGTTTGAGGTATGTATTATCATGTCATGTATCCACTTGGAATGGTCGCTGGTCCATTCTGGGTTCTAGTGGCCCTAGTCTGCCCACTACAGTGTGCATATGGTGTCCGACATTTTTATACTGGCAGATGAGGTAACGGTCAGGTGATGATTATCAGGTTGTGATTATTCAATACTGGTTTCATGTTCAGGTTATGTATATGCTAGGATCATGATATTGCAATTATTTTCACTGTTTACTTCAGTTTGAGTTTCTACGGAGCACAGTGGTGCTCACGCCCCATGTTTATCTATGTTTTTCAGGTCACAGGGTCGGAGCTGAGGAGTGAGCGGGCGATCGGTTCAGGAGTTTTGTAAATATGATTAATCATGTTTTGGCTACACTATGTTTTCCGCTGACTATTACTGTTTGCCAAACTCAGCTTTTTATCTGATTTATAATCGGTGGTTATATTATGTTAAACCGTTTTGTTTTCTTTAAATAACGGTTTTCAGGTAAAAGTCATGTTTTACGGTAGCACTCCGAATCAGTATTTCGCAAATTAAATATGGTTATTTTAAAAATTTTGCGAAAAAGCGCACTCTGATTTTCATGAAATAGCGGGGTGTTACAGTTCGTATCAGAGCACGTATCTGCGTCTCTGAAAATTTTTACGAGTCAAAAATTTTCTGAAAACCTGAACATGTCACGCTCACACCTCACCGACTACAGGTAAGTGCTTATTTATGTTTTTAAATTATAAACAAATTACTATGTCTATGCTCAGAAATTTCTCAGTTATAATTTAGTTGAGATGCTCAAATCTTTTTAAGAATTCCTAGTTCAGTATATCCATGATTAATGTCAGTATTTCCCAGCCATGTTAAGCAACTCGTCAAGAGATTTGTAAGCACTTATGTTATACAAATCTTAGTGATCATGTTCCTCAGACATTTTCTATCGAAAATTGCCCATTTTGTCAACCAGTTGGCACATTCTAAGGAGGAATTCCTTGAGTTAGATCAGGGAATAGATTCAAATTTCCTAAGTCAGATCAGTAAATCATGGTCAAGGCTAAATTTTCATGCTAGAGGTTGTTACAATTCTTAAGGCTATTGTCAAAGGTAACAGTTTCCAGTGTATAAGAGTCAATATTCCGGGTATACCATGGAGACTTGAAACTGAAACCAGAACAGGATAATTTCATGTAATAACAACCTTTAAAATCAGTCATGTCATGTATTTTACCAATAATGATATTCCAAGTTATGATTTTAAAGCTCAAAAATCAGTTAATCCTTTTGTACTTGCGGGACCAGTTGTTGCTGGAGTAGCCCTATATAGTACATGGTCATAAGTCAATGTTCACGATTTAAAGTCAATGTTCATGAGTTCAGGGTCGACGTATAATAGTTATTAAGCCGGGTTAAATATGGAGGTCTGATATATGTACAAATCAGTAATCCAAATTGACTTGGAAACTTGAAGTCGTACCTTGTCAAGCCAAGTAAGTCAGTAAATGTCATGTTCCAAACTCCAAGACGACCATTAAATTGTCTCGGGATAGCTTCCAGAGTTTAAGTAAAGGTTAAATAGTCATGTAAAAGTCAAGTCATGATTATCCAGTTATGTGAATGTTGAGGCTAGTCATGTCATAGTCAAGGATGGTCTGTCTAATAAGACAAGACTTATCAGTCATTTCAAGTATATCCAATGCCTCGATTCTCAAATTCTGAAATTTGAGAAATCGCAAGAAGGATTAGTTCATGATAGACTTTTCTTAAGGTTAAGTTTGACCTCAGGAAAGGTAAACAGTTGCAGGTACAGTATATCGACATACGACACGACGGAAAGGGGCCAATCAACAATAGCAACAATCAATGTCGTGTTGACAACCGGAGTTTTCCATTCAAGAACGTATATAATAAGAAGAGAAGGATGCCATGCCGGAGTCACAGTACACTGGGAAATTACAGAGAGTTATCATTATATTACATTAAGGTTACTAGCTTGAGGTACAAATATTATCAGTTATACAGCCAACGTCGATGACGCAGGTGCAATGTTCACCAGGTGTTGTATGCAGGCGTGTTGCACTCACTTGATGAGGAGCAGGTGTGCCACCTTACAATGTGCCGCGGACGATGTGCCGCCTTATCGAGTAGATGTTCACAAAAGGTAATTACAAAGGTTGCTAGTTATCCTTATTTGTACATGTGTGTATCTCTGAAATTTTCCGTGTGTACCAACGACTGGGGTTTTCCACAACCAATGTTCAGACCGAAGATCAACAATCAGCCAGGAGATGATGACCAGTACACCCAAGAATTATGCTTTTAATGCCATGTATAATTAGTGGAACACTTTTATTCAAAAAAGTGTCCATTCTCAGCCAGCCTTAATCAACAATTCACTTAATTGTGAATTGATGATTCTCCAGTTAAGATCAAGTCTATTGTTCAGTATTAAAATACTGAATTCTCAAGTCATGTCATTGGTTAAGTATAAGCTTCGAGTTAAGCTTGTACGTTCAGTTTAGTATTTCCGAGGACGGAAATATTTTAAGGAAGGTGGATTGTAACGCCCCGAAATTTTATTAATAACGAAAAATACTAGCTTTTAATTCTAAGCTAGCCTTTGTTAATAAATATTCACGTTAATGTTCAAGTCTAAGTTATTCAGTCAATTAAACTCCAAGTCCGACGTTAAGTCGAAAGTATATCCGGTTAATTTTTATTTATTAACCGATTCAATGATAATAAATAATCTCAGTCAATTTATTTAATAAATGGACATCACCGAGTTGCGATTAACTATTCTAATGTCGACATATGAATTGAATTAAGAATATTCGATGAATCTTCAAAAGTTAAGTTCAAGCCAATTATTCATTTTCGGTTTTAAGTTCGACTATTAGTCGATTAAGTATTCGGTTTAATTATTTAAATAACCAAATAAATTTTCAGATCTAATTTCAAACCGTTTATATAATAAATGAGTTTGGAATTAATAAGGTTAAGTCAAGGTACTATTCAAATTAATTTTGAAGTCAAGTTCCGATCGAAATTATTTAAGTTCGGTAAAGTTTAACCCTATTCATGTCTCTATTATGCGCTAATTAGCCTAATCGCCGTGCCCAAATAATTATTCTTGCCAATTAAGATTAATCTATAATCTAAGTCATGTGCATGCTAATTGGCCGTATTAAGATTTGACATGGTCAATGACCGTTAGTTGTGGTGCAATTTCATTTGCAACTCATCATTACTAATAACCACGTGGCGGCATAATAAAACTCATGAAGGATGACTAAGTACAAGAAATGCCACCTAGCATGTCAATTAAGCAAGGTGAAAGGCCGTTAAGGCCTCATTGCACGGCATGTGGCGCATGCCCATTAGAAGTAGCTTTTTATCTCATTTTCACAACAATTCACTTTCCATTATATATATGGATTTTACCGAAAGAATTGTCATGCAAAAGCCAAGTGATAAGTGAGAGTATCTTATATTAATCATCACCAATTTACAATTAAAAGGAAGAACTGCACGCACATGCATACAAGAGCAATCGGAAAAGAACCAAGCATAATTTCTTGATCGTTTGAGGAGGTAATTATGTGCTAAGTTCATTATGATCAAATCATGTCCGGCCATTCATGTTTAAGGCTAGGTTAAGTTCGGTTTAGGCCATGTTAGGCCGTGACCGAGTAATGTTCAGTTTTATCCGGTAACTTACGAACAATTCATGTCTATTTGTTCGTGTTATGTTATGTTATGTCAATTTAAGTTAGAGTTGCCGGAAGAAGCTGTTGGACGGCCGACAAGGGTCGGTTGTAACCACGCTGCCCGCACATAGCGGTCGCAGCGCCTCGGTAGTCAGTACAAAGTAGGCGACGAGCGTGCATGCCCCGATTGGTGTCACGCATAGTCTCTGCCGCAGCCAGTCATTAGTTGGTAGTGCATAGCGCACGCCAGCACGCCTTCGTGCATGCCAGTACGCGTATCTACACGCCAGTCGGCCTCAGGCAGTGCCCAACAGCACGCCCGAGTTGCCAGTACTGTTAGGGTCGCACGAAAGCGCCCATACGGTATCTGTTCGTGTCAGTCAACGCGCATACACGCGTTCACGTGTCCCGTCGCCTGTCGTGGTGATTGGTAGCGCCCGACAGTGTCTAGTCGTGCAGCTGGCCAGCGCCCATAGCGTTTGGCAGTGCCAGTCATCGTGTCACGCGTCCAGTAGCCATCAGTTGCACCAAGCCAGCACGCGAAGGCCTGCCAGTGCGCATGATATGCACGCCAGTGTCCCACGGCATGTCCGCAATGTGTTAGTTGCACGCCAACAGCCCAGATCACGTCTAGCCGCCCTCGACAGCGCCCTGTTGCGCCCGATAGTCACAACAAGTGCGTGTACATAGCGCCAGTCGCATGCCAGAGTGCGCAAGCGCCCGTACCGCAACCAGTCATGTCCAGTGAGCCTCGGCCATGCCTAGGCCGAGCCCAGGCCACGCCAGCGACCGCGCGTAGGTGCTAGCAGCCCCACGCGGTACCGAGCCAGTTGGCCAAGTCAGCGGCCGACCGTCCGGCATTAGCAGACCGGCGGTCCGACCAGCCAGCGAACCAGCCGATTCAGACCGGTTCAGCTCAAGTTTCAATATTTATTGATCCGATTCATATTAATGTCAGATATTTCAGTTAAGTACCAGATCTAGTCAGTCAGTTTATTATAATCAATTAAGTTAGCAGTCAGTATTTTCAGTCTAGTCAGTTAGTAAGTTTAGTTCAGTATTTCAGTTAAATTGTCTGTTCAGTCATGTTCAGTCATGTGTAGTCAGTTCAGTTCAGTTTAACAGTATCAGTTCTGTTCAGTAATATCAGTTAAGTTCAATAACAATAAGTCATGCCAGTTAAGTTCAATTTTAAATTCAGTCAGTTTATGATGAGCCCTAATTCATGGCAATAAGTCCAATTAAATCATGTCAGTTCAGTCGAGCATCTTAACAACTATTTTAATAAATCTGAGCATAGTACTTAGTATTTTTTTATATATGTTAAAGTTTTGCAGGCAGTGTGCACTTACATTTTCAGATCAGCAGTTCAGGTGGGGACTCAGACTGGGTATTACATTGATTATAATTAATCTACCATGTTTGAAGTATGTATTATCCTGTCATGTATCCGCTTGGAATGGTCGCCGGTCCATTCTGGGTTCTAGTGGCCCTAGTTTTCCCACTAGAGTGTGCACATGGTGTCCGGCATTTTTATGCTGGCAGATGAAGTAACGGTCAGGTGATGATTATCAGGTTATGATTATTCAGTACCGGTTTCATGTTCAGGTTATGTATATGCCAGGATCATGATATTGCAATTATTTTCACTGTTTACTTCAGTATGAGTTTCTACGGAGGACAGTGGTGCTCACGCCCCATGTTTATCTATGTTTTTCAGGTCACAGGGTCGGAGCTGAGGAGTGAGCGGGCGATCGGTTCAGGAGTTTTGTAAATATGATTAATCATGTTTTGGCTAAACTATGTTTTCCGCTGACTATTACTGTTTGCCAAACTCAGCTTTTTATCCGATTTATAATCGGTGGTTATATTATGTTAAATCGTTTTGTTTTCTTTAATTAACGATTTTCAGGTAAAAGTCATGTTTTACGGTAGCACTCTGAATCAGTATTTCGCAAATTAAATATGGTTATTTTAAAAATTTTGCGAAAAAGCGCACTCTGATTTTCATGAAATAGCAGGGTGTTACATGGACGTCTACGGTTCAAACCGTCGCAAGAAGAGGGATAAATCCCATTAGCTTAACGTACTGCCAAGCAATACTTAACTAATAGTCGGTCGAACTTTTGGCCAGCACAATTAACATATAAAAGAATAAAAACGACCTTTTCCTTTGAGAATATCGTAATTATTTGCACTTTAAGCGTAACCCAAAATTATACGTCCATCTTTGGGTGACCCGTACGCTTTTGAAATAGCTCACTATAACCATCACGAAGGAGATTCGTCCTTGTGAACTATGAAATAAAACGTCCTTTGGGCTCGATTTAAATCACTTCACTGACAAACCTATAATGGAGGCCTTGGATGTTATTTATTTCATCCCATTACACACTTAATAAAATTTTTAGTTTAAAGGGATTTTCCTAACATGCTCCTAATAATTTAATTTGCACATAGAGCAATTAAATCACATAAGGACATGCATGATTAATAGGCAATAATAAACGAGGAACTAAGATCCAACTGTCATGGCCATTTTAATCAATCTCCAATCTTTCGAGAAACGCAGTTTAGTCCTTGTTGAACTGGGTCTTCCGATTGAGGACTTGGAATTTCCTTTTTCGCCGTGACTCCCACTTTTCGTCTTGAACAAGCCATCACCGGGAAATTCGCCATCGAGTCTCCTCTATTGGCGTGTGCCTACTGCCTCCGTCGCCCGTACTTCTGTTGACCTGGGTTCGTGCGTATCCGTCTGCAAACACCTTAATAATGCTCGTATCCCATCAACTACGGGTTCGGGGGGTAGCCTGCCTCGTCTCGTCTAGAGATGTCCGCGCTTACCGGGTCCAACGAACAATTACATAATATAAATTACATACATTGATCCTATGGCCCACGCAGGGGTCGTACATGAATGATCTAGTAAAACATTTAAACTATGCGGTGTCCCACCGCGCGAATAAATTATTACAAGCATTCACAACCCAAAAATCTTCGACATGTCCGAGGCTTTTAAAACAACATAAATGAATTAAAAAACAAACATACATGCGGGCCATAATAGTCGGATTCAAGAATACCTTTAAACACACTTATTTGCAATTCTAAACTATTATGCACTGCGTCTGTACACAATTAATTCACATATATCATGCAAGCCCTAATTCAAATAGTGCATAAAGTCAAATTAACCTGGGCTCTGATACCAGTTGTTGGGTTCTATTAGGAACGTCGACAGTGCACATTCAAATCTATTGAATAATAAATCCTAACGCAGCGGAATCTATTGTTAGGATTAGAACTTATGGTCTAAAATTTTTGCCGACTCTGAGACGTTTCTGATTTCCATTGATGGAGATCGCCTAAACACCAAAGTCTAATGGGCAGTTAGACTTGGCCTTTCTCGATTCTAATCGAGTCACCATGGTGTTTCAATTGCTCATCAAGCTCATCGGATCGTCTCGGACCTTCGGTAAGTGAATCGAACCATTGGGACTGCTCGGGAACTGTCTTGGACACCTACCGGAGGCTGTTGGACCGAATTGGACCAGATTGTAACTCGCTCTCCACGTTTGGGCCGATCTGGGGCTGCCTGGACCAGTTGAACTACGCCTCGGCCGAAGAAGACATGCTGAGAGGCCGGCCCAACAAGCTGGACATCACGCGGGCTTGATTGGGCCTACACGCGGGCTGATCTGTGAGGGAGATCGGGCTGGAGTGCGGGCTTACACGCGGGCTCTGCGGGCCAGGAGTTGTGAGCAGGATTGGGCCGCGCGCAGGCCTGATACGGGCCAGAAAGCCCGTGCGCCTGGAACAAAAAAATATCTCCTATTTACGCAATGAGAAGGGACCAAACACGCGACCTCTCACATGGAACTCATGGCCTGTACCACGGCACCACGCTCGATGATTGTGCCAATGGAATCTGGACACGAGATAAAGAACCTGAGCGCGGACTGAAGACGTGAACTGGGCTCGTGCGCGAACTGAAGACCTGGGTGCGAATTGCGTGCAGGAATTGGACAGAAAATTGGGAAAAAATCCGGTGACGTGAACATGTGTATATATTCGATGGGATTCGAATAACAACCTTCATATCTTCTATTGTATGACCTTTACACGATCTCTAATAAATCTTGGTGGAGCGATTTATTAGATTTCCAAAACCTCTTAATCATCTTCTTCTAAGACCTTACGGTGCTAACCGAATTTTCTCTCGAAGAAGAATCTCTCTCTTATTTTCTCGCTTGAAGAGGCCGAATTTCTCCAGCCCTTTGGGGAGAAAAACGTGTAAAGCTTTGCCAATAGGTTAGGGGACCTAGTGTATTTATAGGCTACAATAGGGACCTAAAGGAGGTGCTAAATATGGGCTTATTCCTTAAGGTTTAGGAATCCTTATTATCTTCCATCTTCTTTTCCCATCTAGGATAATATTCCTAATAATTAATTACCTTCTAGAAGACTCCATAGTCTCCTAACCCTAGGTAATATTCTAGAAGGAATATTCCCGTCCTTAGGGAATTATAGAATATAATTAATTCCTAATTCCTAATCTTGGAATTAAATAATAAAACATTCCACTAGAGTACTATTATTGATCTCCCCATTTAGCTCTGAATTTCAATTAATTCGTTTCCACTGATTAAATATATTAATCCAATTGATCGATTTATCTCCCCATGTTTAAGATATAACATCCGTTGATTAATTAAATTACTGACAAAATAATTAATCAACTTCTTATTCATTTCCGAAACTAGTACCACTCAGATCCTTAATCATTATTATGCTGGATAACACATCCGCCTGCAGGGCTTGACATAATATTGATTCCTGAGCTCATTTCGGGGACGTCATCAACCCAGCGCACTGGGACATAGTGACCGTAAATAATTCATAACGACACATCATATAAACACACTTATTTACCAAAATACCGAGTATGTCATCCTAGCAAAATAGGAATCACCCTTGATAAATCAAATAAATAAGTAATTAATATATATGCCCATTTTATATTATCTTACAGCTTAAGAGTACGCATCAATTACTGAAGGT
>CACSLK010027773.1:662109-674389 GCA_902706635.1 Striga hermonthica | reverse complement strand
ACACGCACCGCTGTGCATGCGGACGCTGCCAGCGTACTCGCTAGGACTGCCGGGCATGCCGCGCGCACGCTGTGTGCGGACAGGCATCACGGTCGGCCTTTCACCGACCGTCCAGCTACGTTTTCCGGCAACCCACATATGACTGATCATAAAATGACTTGACTTGCCTAAATATGCGTGAATTATTTGGGACTTACCGGTTAGATTTGAAATCACTCAGAGAGGGCTTATATAGCACCTCCGAGGCCGTTTTTGCTAAAAACTTGGACCGAACGATATGATATTGACATGATCTTACTAACATGGACTTAAATGCATGAAAAGAGGTTAATTAGGTGTATACCCTTTAGTTCGGTCGAGGATCGCACAGTGACTTGTGTGCATGCACGGTGCTCGTTCGGGTGTGCGCTTGCTTCTCCTTTGCTTCAGCCATCCTTAGCTATTTTTCTATAATTTTTTTTCCTCTATTTTTCCTCACTATTTTCTCAACTTAACTTGGTTAGTGTTCGGTTTTTATGCATGGAGAACTCATGCATAGCCGTGCATGAATATGTATATATATACAAAAATGGAGATAAGTCATGGAATATGATTAAGTCTCCTAAGGAGACACTTGTCTAATTCTTACGCCATGGTGGCACTTCTCACGCCTCATCACCTGCTTATGTGGCATATGATTGGTTTGGTCATCAAGTGAGGCTTTCGGAAATGCCACATAACATGAAGCTAGTAGGTGATTCATACAACTTGCAATTATTTTAGTATTTACGGCCCTTTACTCACGGCAATATATATTGCCTTAAGCATGACTTAACTTAATATGTTCATAGTGCTTACTTAGGCGTAAGCAAGTAATGAACATTAACTTAACTTAAAATACTCAAGCATATGGACATCACTTACATCATGATATATTTACTTAAATACTTAGAATATTTTTCTAAGTATAAGTACAATTAAACATAGATTAATCTTGACCGAACTTATATAATTTCGGTCGAAACTTAACTTGGAATATTAATTCGAATATTCTCGATTTCACATAATTAATCCTGAATAATAATGTCCGTTTATAAAATAAACGTTTCGGGAACTAATTATCGAAATTAACTCGGTTATTAAAATAAATTAAACCGAATAGATTTTCGACTTAAAGTCGAACTTATTTCTGAATAACTTATTAACTGGGCTTGAGACTCATCTTTTACGATTTATCGAATATCCTCAAATTCGATTAATACGTCAATATTGGAATAATTAATCCCGAACTTACTATGTCCATTTATAAATAAACGGAATGAGATTAATTATTATCATTGACTCGGTTAATAAAATTAACCGGATATACTTTCGACTTAACGTCGAACTTGGAATTTAACTGACTGAATAACTTAGACTTGAACATTAACATAAATATTTATTCACACAGGCTAGCTTATAATTAAAAGCTAGTATTTTCCTTTATTAATAAATTTGGGGCGTTACATGTTATTACAACATCTTTAATAAAAACAACTAAATCTAGAAAATAATAGAAATTACACGATTTATGTAATATCAAATGTAATTAGTTCCCAAAATCAGATCTTCATAATCGTCCGCAAGGTTGACCGTTGTCTCCTTCGAGCATGGTGATTCTTTTTCTTCATCTTCTTCTTCTTCTAAAGGACTTCTGTAGAAGCGCGAGTCTTGGTATCTTGAATTGTGTTGCCTTTATTTTGGAATTTTCTGACTGAGGCACCAATATCCATTGTCGTGAAAAATGGGTCTAGTTTTTTCTCCAATTGGTTTTTGTTACAGACGTGGATTTTTTATATATGGTTTTGGTAAATGAGTCGGTATTTGGTTAGTTGAAGTTCATTATATCCAAATAATTTGTTGGCAATCATTCTTGATTTTCAATTTGTTATTTGTTCCCTAATTGGTTTTTGGCAAGTCTTTGGCAAGGTTATTTGGCATGGTACGAAATCCATCGCTCGAGACCTTACTCGGTAGGAAAGATAAACAACAAGCTTTGCGGGTTCAAACTTGTTATGAAACAATCTTGGAGGCTTTGAGTCTATGTATGCATAAATCCAAATGTCGCCTGAGTGATGTTCCTCATGTATCTCCGATAGATATGTGTGAAATACTTCTTTCAGCTTTTTTCCGAATTTACTTCTTTGGATCGTGTTCTGGTCAGCACGAAATTGTATAGATTCAATAAGGCCGAAGTCCAGTGTTTGTACTGTTATCACTTCTTCTGAATGTGTGATGTCACGAGGATAATATTTCATATACAGTTCAAGGTCGACTGTAACTCTAGGAATTTTGTAATCCAGAGAGCATTCGCAATAGGGGATTATACAATCTCCTTTGCACTCCTCCTGTTGGCCGTAATGATATGTGTCACAAATTCCTATTCCATCATTCACTTCTTTTTTGTTTGCCTTTTCTATAAGGAATTCATGTATTTTTTCTTCTTTTTTCTCGAATTTTTCTTTGGCTTTTTGGAAAATTATTTTTCTTATATCGTGTGGAAGGTTTGAAAGCTGTTGATGAGGGTAGAAGAACAAATGAACTGGATCAAGGCATGTTTGAAGTGAGGGATTGGGCGTTTATGCCTCAATTTTGGCTTGTGAGGTTTATCAATTTTTTCATCAAACGGAAAGATGTTCCGGTATTTGTATATGATTTTTTGGAAAGAATTTGAGCTTTGGAGAAAGATTGTTTCAATTTTTTCTAGACTAGGGGATCCACAAAGAATATGTTTTGAAAATATTTATAAGAGAATTTTATGGTTTCCTGGAAATCATGAAATCCATAGAGAACCGGATTTTGTATTTGTACTAGGTGTTCTATTGAAAATAAACTTTTGAAAACACCTTTGGGAATTACAAAATACTGGGATTGTGTTTTGTTTAAGAGATACCACTCCAAAGCAATTAAGCTTCGTTGTTGTTGTCTCTGATTTTTGTAATGAAAATTGTTTACCAATATCTGATGATCCGTCGTAAGTGGGCAATGTTCTAGGCCTTTGAAAGGGAAGTCCTGTAAGAATAAATGTAAGAACATAAAATAGAACTCAATGTTTGTTTGAAAAGTAAATATTTTGGTTTGACAATGTAACACCCCGATTTTATTCAGTAGACATCTCGAATTATTATTATATTATGCTTTTTATTGCATTTTATTTTCTTAGCTCGTCCAGTAAATTTGATTAATTAGACGTGAGTGTCTATTTAATCAAATTTGAGATAAATAATTTATTTAGACCTTTTCGTCTAATTAAATTATTCCAGAGTTTAGCCGAGTATTAGAATTTTCCAGTATAGAGAGAGAGCCAATTATTAGCCTTGTTGTGTTTTCGGCCTTATAAGTTGATTTTTATTCGGTCTTTTGATCCGTCGGGTCGTCCCTTGTGAATTTAGTATAACAACAATATTATTTGTTAAAACAAATAATTCCTTTAGCATTTTGGTTAGGCTTTGAGGGGTTAAGGATCAGATTTAAGCCGCCCAGATACTTTACTTGCGGGACCAAATTATTTGGATTGAAATCAAAATATTTCTTAGCATAGTTGGACGGTTCTTGCGGGACTTAGTCAGCCTTAGGAGCTGATTTTTAGCTCACGTTTAACGCATATCTCTCCACATCAAGCAACTGGCATTATCTTGTTTCCTCCTTATAACTCTTCGATCAAACCCAGAGCAGAATTCATTTTCACGCCCCATAATCCGTTCAGAATTTCAAAGAGAAAACCCTCAGCTCATCCTTTTGTTTTTCGCCGCAATTAACCGGGCAGAGAGATAATTTCTCTTCATCATCTCATCATCACCATCGCAACCATCCGAGCCTTTCATTACCGAAATTCAAGCCTTCCTCCTCAGCCCGTCACAGCCTTTAACCTCCGCGGGCAAAGTGACCAACAACAGAGACGAGAGGCGAGAACCCCGACCTATTCACATACCTGCAGCATCCCCGTTCGAGCAGCCCTGTTGGTCCATTTTCTGGCCAGCAGAACCTGCGAGCAACAACAACATCACTATCTCCCTCGTTCGATCTACGAGCAGTACACCTTCGAACAACCCCATTCACCGTTTCGCCGGACTTTCAGCCCCGTTAGTCCATTTTTCCGAGCAGCAGCGGGTCCTCACCATAGCAGTAACGGGCCTCACCTTTTCACTCGAACAGCAGCCGTTCGTAAGAGCCGAGGCCGATACCCGACGTCTGAGACTCTTCATTTTCAGATTTTCGTTCCCGTTTCATTCCCGGAGGAGGTATATGGCTTAACCTCCTTTAAAATTTTCGAGTTATTCATGAAGGATTAATTTTGGACTTATGGTTCATGCGAGAAATTAATTGAGCAGAATTGATGAGATATGAATAATCGAGTTATTATTGATGATGTTGAACTCTCGAATCCTTGTCTGTTAGCCTCTGAAATTCAAGAGTTTTATGTGTTTGCCCCAGTCAGGATAATGGTTTTGAGTCATATGTGAAATCATGCAAAAAGGGCCTTGTTTGTATTCCTTTATTTATTTTTGAAAATTTTGTGGGAAGGGTGAGATATTGATGAAGGAATTTAATCTCTGATCTTATGTGTAAGTGGCTGGTGATAACTTTGTTTTAATTTGCCTTTAGGTGCGATTAAACAAAAATCAAACCCTTTTTTCCATGTTTAGGCCATTTATTTTCGAAAATGAAGATTGAGCAAGCTACGATTCTTTTCAATATATTAAGCCTACATTATGTTGTTTTTTTAGCTTGATAATTTTTGGTTTATATGCCTTAAGATTTGATTGAAAATGGAGACATCTACCTTAGAAATAAATTGAGAAAATGGGATTTTTGACAAATTATTTTAGCTCCTTTTATGTTGAAAAATATGGTAATATGGACTCCAAATAATTTCTAAACGTTGGTCGTAAGATGTGCCGTTGGGTCAAGGAAGTCGTCGGGGGAAAACCGAAGCATGGTGTCGGGTCACGACAGTCGGGATGCTGCCAGGCCACTACCGCGAGCATGCAGACGCACCCGTAAGCAGGCGGGCAGCCGGCGCTTGCCGCGTACGTCGTGTGCGCGAGGCCCGTGTGATAGCAGCCTATCTGACGCCTTACTGCTGACCCTACAGTGCGAAGAAGACTCCCGCGACCTACAAAGCCCCGCGTCCCGTCCTTTGCGGTCAACTCCTTTTTCCAAGCCCGGACCTATTTTTAATAATTTTGAAATAACTTTTAGAAAATATCCCGAGCTTTAAAAATGATTTCTTTTGTAGTCGAGGCTAGTTATAGATTTTCAAAGAGCTAATTCCGAGATTTTTTTAAGATTCCGAGTCGAGAGTTCTATCATCTAAGAAAGAGCAGAAAGTCTATAAGTCATGAACCTTAAGCTAGAAAATCCTTCAATTGGTAAATTTAATTTACCAAACCAGAATTAGTTATTTATCCGAGTATCGCTTAATTCATGTAGATTCTGAGGAGTCGAGCCCGCGAGTTTCCACATAAGCGACAACTCATCTCAGTAGCAGACCCAGGTTATCCAGGTGGGGAAGTCTATCTAGTACATAATTTTGATTAAACACTGTGATATTTTTGTTTGCCGTTATTTGCATGAACTATGTGTTTCTAGTTTTTCAGTTATATACCGAACGATTGATCACGTACAGTATGAACAGCTATTTCTGTAGTTGTTCCTAGATCAGATATGTCGCATCCTAGCTAGTCCCCCGAGGAGCAGTACTTCGAAGGGCTAAGTAGACAACCAGTGTACCGAAGGGGCAGTACTCCGATGGTTGCTAGAATTATCAGTTGCACCTTAGTACTACTTTGGTTGCTAGAAATCTTTTAGAAACCACTATTTGTGTATTATATCTGCTTACAACGGTATCTTTTGTTTCATTCGAATGTCCGTACTATATAGACTCCAGGTGAGCTCGTTGATTATTATTATGCTCACCCCCACACCAACCTTTCAGGTTAAGTAGCTAGATAGACGGCACTGGAGGCAGGGAAGTGTGGTCATCAGTTTTGCTTATTATTCAGTTATTCATTTCAGACATTGCAGTTCTATTCAGTATTATAATTCCCATGTCGAGAATTAGATTTTTAAGATGATTGCATGTTTGATTTGAGGATTATGAAATTTAGTATTTTGAGACTTAATGCATTATTGAGTTATTGCATGTCTCCAGTCAATCTGAGAGTTAGAGTTTTCAGAAAAGAAAGAGTTTTATGAGTAACGACCCAAGAAAAAGGATTTTCAGATCTTTGAAAAGTTTTAAAAAAAATTACTTGAAAATATTTCTAGTTTCTTTAAATGAGAAGTGGGCGTTACAGTGTGGTATCAGAGCAGGTCTATGGTTCTGTAGACTTGCAAAGTTTTCAAAGTTAGAAATTTTTCATAATCCTCTAGTTTGAGTATGTTTATGACCACCCGCCTCCGCCGTGCCGCTCCAGCTTCGAGGTAAGTTTAGTAGTTAAGTATTCGAGATGTCTAAGTTGTGCATTTCTGTGACTTGCTTAATTATAAGTTAGATTTGGGGCCTAGAACATTCTCCTCTCAATTCTTATAACTCCAGTTAGATCTCCCTCTCTTTCTGCTAGCTTATGGCAACCAGAGGAAGATGCAGAGGTAGAGCCAGACAAGGGGGATGAGCATGCCGAGGAGGTAGGGGCGGCGACCAGCAGCCAGACCCTCTTAATCAGCAACAGCCACCGATCTTTCAGCATCCCCCACCTCATCAGCCTCCCATGTCTTTCAGCAACCCCCTCCTACTCAGGGGCAAAACTATGTTCAGATCATGGGTCAGTTTCGTGGTATGTCCCTGTCGATTTTCATCGGGGTAGACGGGCCACAAGCAGTTGATGACTGGTTCATGAACCTTGAGAGGATATTTGAGGTCCTTAGCTACTCAGACCAGGAGAAGATTGTCTGTTCCCGCTTCCAGATGATAGGGGATGCGGGTAGATGTTTGTCAGATGTTTGGCGCCTTAAGACTACAGCCGAGAGAGATGCTATGACCTGGGAGCAGATGAAGCTCTTCATTTTGGAGAGATACTACCCTTATTATTTCTGGGAGCAGATGGAGAGGCAGTTCTATGCCCTGCATCAGGGAAACCTATCCGTAGAGGAGTATGAGCGTGAATTTACTAGACTGAGCACTTTGCTCCGCACATGGTGGACACTGACTTTAAGAAGTCCTGTCGTTTCCTGAACGGGCTGTAGAAGGACCTTCGCTTCGTGCTGAGTAGCCATGGGTCTCTGACCTATGCAGAGACCATTCTGAGAGCTCAGCAGATAACAACTAGTCAGCATCTGGAGTTAGACATAGCTCAACATACAGTGGCTCAGCCGAGGATGATTCAACCAGTTTCTATGCAGCCACTCTCGTTTCAGCCAGTCCAGGTGAAGCCAGCCGTTTATCAGCAGTCTTCTGCCCAACCGTCTGGTAGTGGCGGTAAGAGAAAGTTAGAAAGCAAGAAGAAGAACCAGCAGAACAAGAAGGGAGAAAGTGGTGGACGAGATGACCGTCAGCCAGCACAGCAAACTCCGAGAGCTCGGCCACCCTGTGGCAACTGCGGCCAGACTCACGGGGGACAGTGCTTAGCTGGTAAAAGGATTTGCTACTACTGCAGGAAGGAGGGACACATGGCCTGATTACCTGGAGAGAGGCCAGGGGCAGCAGCAGCCCCAACAACAACCTCAGCAGCAGTTTCAGCAGCATGCCCAGATCCAGGGAGGAGGAGGGAGAGCCCATGTATTTTCCCTGAACCAGCGTGAGGCAGATGCGAACCAAGGTACTATTTCTGGGATGCTTCATATATGTTATGTGTCTGTGTTTGCTTTATATGATACTGGGGCAACCCACTCTTTTATCTCTAAAAGTTGTGTTGAGGTAGTCGAGTGTTGTTGATGCTCTCGAGGTTAGCTTGGCCTCGGGAAAGTCAACAGTTACTGATTCTCTCGTTAAGGATCTGAGTCTTCGTATAGGCGGGAGAACCTTGACCGTCGATGCTTACGTGATCGAGATGTGTGACTTCAATGTGATACTTGGGATGCAGAGGCTGAGCAAATACCGAGCAGACATCCGTTGCCTCGACAGAGAGGTGACACTTCATCTTGGAGGAGACAAAACCATCACTTTCTACAGGGCGAGATCGAGGACAGTTCCGAGGGTTATCTCTACCTTGAGAGCTATGAAGAGCATTAAAAATGAGGGTAGCCAGGGTTATCTAGTGAACATTTTTGTGAGCGAGACCCAGAAGTTGACTTCGGATGGAGTTCTTATTGTGCGTGAGTACCTGGAGGTGTTTCTAGATGAGCTACCAGGAGGACCACCAGATAGACAGGTCGAGTTCTCGATTGACTTGGTTCCGGGAGCGGGCCCTGTGTCGAAGGCACCTTACCGTATGGCTCCGAAGGAGCTGAAGGAGCTGAAGACACAGATTCAGGAGCTGTTGAAGCTCGTTTTTGTGCGACCGAGTGTTTCACAGTGGGGAGCACCGGTCCCTTTTGTGAAGAAGAAGGATCGGTTGATGAGGATGTGCATCGACTACCGGGAGCTCAACCGACTCACTGTGAAGAACAAGTACCCGTTTCCCAGGATCGAGGACCTGTTGGATAAGTTGAGGGGTGCCAGCGTATTCTCGAAGATAGATTTGAGGTCTGGCTACCATCAGCTAAAGATTAAGGAGTCCGATGTTTCTGAGACCGTTTTTCGAACTCGGTATGGCCATTACGAGTTTGTGGTCATGCCCTTCAGATTGAGAAATCCCTCAATTGTTTTCATGGACCTCATGAATCGAGTGTTCCACCCCGACCTTGATCGGTTTGTCATTGTCTTTATTGATGACATTATGATATATTCTCGAGATGAGGAGCAGCACGAACATCATCTGCGTACAGTTCTAAAGACACTTCGTCGAGAGCGGTTGTATGCCAAGTTTTCGAAGTGCGAGTTCTGGTTGGACCGAGTTGCCTTTCTCGGACACATTGTCACCGCTAAGGGGATAGAGGTTGATCCGAGCAAGATTGAGGCAATAAGTAACTGGGAGGTTCCGAGGAATGCGAGTGATATTCGTAGTTTCTTGGGACTAGCTGGCTATTACCGTCGCTTTATAGAGGGCTTCTCGAAAATAGCCCAACCATTGACCCAACTGACGAAGAAGTCAGCCAGATTTTTGTGGAGTCCCCAGTGTGAGGCGAGCTTCCAGGAGTTGAAGACGAGGCTCACTACTGCTCCTGTATTGACCATACCCGACCCCACTTTGGAGTTCACTATCTACAGCGACACTTCGAAGATGGGCTTAGGTTGTGTGTTAATGCAGCAGGGGGAGATTGTGGCTTATGCTTCGAGGCAGTTGAAGCCTCATGAACTGAACTATCCTACCCATGACCTAGAGTTAGCGGCTGTGGTTCACGCGTTGAAGATTTAGAGGCATTACCTTTATGGAGGGAAGTGCGAGATTTTCACGGACCACAAGAGCCTGAAGTATCTCTTCACATAGAAGGAGTTGAACATGAGACAGAGGAGGTGGCTGGAGCTCGTCAAAGACTACGATTGCACGATTAGCTACCATCTCGGGAAAGCTAACATGGTCGCAGATGCCCTTAGTCGGCAAGGCCGTGGCGAGTTGGCCTGTATCCTCACCCAGCAGGATGAGTTGGTTAGAGAGTTCGAGCTGCTAGAGTTGGAGGAGGTGGAGCCGACTCCTGGAGCCAATGGTACTGTAGCAGCACTGGTTGTGGGACCGACTCTACGAGAGAAGATAGTAGCCGCTCAGCCGAGTGATTGTTTTATTTGTCGGATGCGAGAATTGTCTCGAGCCGGCAAGATAGGAGGATTCGCAGAGACACCTGAAGGAGCATTAGTCTTCGAGCAGAGACTATGTGTACCGAAGGTGTTAGAAATTTGGAGGGGGATTCTCGAGGAGGCACACAATGCCCCGTATACCATCCATCCAGGCAGTACAAAGATGTACCAGGGCCTTAAGAGGTATTTTTGGTGGAGAGGGTTGAAGAGAGATGTGGCGAAGTACGTGGACAGATGTTTAGTGTGTCAAAGGGTCAAAGCTGAGCATCAGAAGCCAGCCGGCTTGACTAAGTCGCTTGAGATCCCTATGTGGAAGTGGGAGGACATCACGATGGATTTCGTGGTGGGTTTGCCGAGGACTCGAGAGGGGAATGATGCCATTTGGGTTCTGGTCGGTACTTTGACCAAGAGTGCCCATTTTCTGCCCGTGCATATGAAGATGTCTATGGAGAAGTTCACCAAACTCTACATAAATGAGATTGTCTGACTCCATGGGGTACCTGTTTCGATCGTTTCCGACCTCATGGTTCACCTTGCAGTTTTGGAGGAGCTTGCATCAGGCTATGGCGACAAGGTTGAAATTCAGTACAGCCTATCACCCCCAGACAGACGGACAGTTAGAGCGTACGATCCGAACATTAGAGGACCTTCTGAGGGCGTGCATTCTGGATCGAGGAGGTTAATGGGAGGATTCATTAACTTTAGTCGAGTTCGCCTACAACAACAGTTATCAGGCATCGATCGGAATGTCACCATATGAAGCTTTGTACAGAAGGAAGTGTCGTGTACCCTTGTATTGGGATGAGGTTGGCGAGAAGAAGGTACTTGGGCCAGAGATTATTAAGAAGACAACAGCTCAAGTAGATGAGACTCGAATGAGGATTAGGGCAGCCCAAGAACGACAGAGATACTATTCCACGAAGAGGAGGAGGGAACTACAGTTGAAGGTTGGCGACAAGGTCTTCTTGAAGGTCTCACCAACGAAAGGTGTAGTCCGTTTTGGGAAGATAGGGAAGTTGCAGCCTCGTTATGTGGGACCCTTCGAGATACTCAATCGAGTCGGAAACCTAGCATATCGGTTGGCTCTTTCACCAGAGTTCTCGGGAGTGCATAACGTGTTCCACGTCTCTATGTTGAGGAGATATGTGTACGACCCCAAGCATGTAGTAGACTTCGGCGGGCTTTAGGTTGGAGAGGATCTGACTTATGAGGAGGTCCCGGTAGCCATACTGGACCGAGAGGTCCATCAGTTGAGGAACTGAGAGGTGTCGCTCGTCAAAATCCAGTGGAGCTGCCATGGCGAGACCGAGGCTACTTGGGAGCGAGAGGACGAGATCTGGAAGAAGTATCCATAATTTTTGTTTTGAGCTTACCCTTTGTATTAGTATTTGGATTTTATTTCTTTTTAGTAGTTTTTGAGTTGTATTTCTGGGGACGAAAATTAATTAAGGAGGGTAGAATGTCCGATTTTATTCAGTAGACATCTTGAATTATTATGTTATGCATTTTATTGCATTTTATTTTCTTAGCTCGACCAGTAAATTTGATTAATTAGACGTGAGTGTCGATTTAATCAAATTTGAGATAAATAATTTATTTAGACCTTTTCGTCTAATTAAATTATTCCAGAGTTTAGCCGAGTATTAGAATTTTCCAGTATAGAGAGAGATCCGATTATTAGCTCTATTATTTTTCTGGCCTTCTAAGTTGATTTTTTTCGGTCTTTTGATCCGTCGGGTCGTCCCTTGTGAATTTAGTATAACACCAACAGTAATGCTAAGGAGCCAATTGTTGGCTCCGTTGCGGAGCCAACAACCAATGGGACAGCTCCATGTGGGGCTGTCCTACATTGGAGCCATGTGGGACAGTCCTACATAGAGTCGTCTCATTGGCTGTTGGCTTCTTAGCATTATTGATAACACCAATATTATTTGTTAAAACAAATAATTCCTGTAATATCCCGACTTTTTATCAGTATAATAATATTTTAGTTCCGATATTATTTTTCGGAATTAATTATTTTCAGTTATTTCAGTCGAAATTACTGGAACTATTTTCGACCGTAATTGTAATATCCCAACTTTTTATCAGTATAATAATATTTTAGTTCTGATATTATTTTTCGGAATTAATTATTTTCAGTTATTTCAGTCGAAATTACCGGAACTATTTTTCGTATCGTTTACGTTCGAAATAATTTTGGTAGTTAAGCATTATGTTTAATTGGATAATTAAACATAATTAAGTGATTAATTTTACTTAATCACGAGATTAGTAGTTGTTCGGATTTTATTCCGAGCCATGCCATTGTCGTGCGCATGTGTGTTAATACCGTGCGTATTCATGCTCGTACTCGGTTCATATTCATGCGAGTGTCGTGTGTGTGTGTGTTCGTCCGAGAGAATCCGCGCGCATGCTAGTGGGCGGAGAATCCGAGGGCGTGTGGAAGACCGTGCGCCCATTTTGTCTCATTGCTCTCCAAGTCCG
>CACSLK010027773.1:579572-604741 GCA_902706635.1 Striga hermonthica | reverse complement strand
AAATGATTTTGAAAATTTTACACTGATTTTTGGAAAGTCCAGAATTTCTTTAAAATTAAAGTGGGGTGTTACAATTCGATTAATCGCTCCACCAAGATTAATCAAAATCGGTGTTTAGGTAATCCGTTAGAAGGTCTTCTGGTGCAATATATTCATGCCTTCTACATACATATTTTCGGTCATCTTCTCCAGTAGTCCGCCGCCATCGACAGCCGCTGGAAATCGCCACTGCCGCCCATCGCCGCCTGAAGCCACCCGAGCCTAGCCGATCGCAACCGCGAGTTACCGCCCGCAGTCGCGCCCAGCCAGGCCCCATCCCAGCTCCCAGCAGTGACACCATCGACACCAGTGAGCCCTAGTGCTGCATGTCTGCTCGCGATCCACCATCGCTGCCAGTCGCCCCTCGCGCACGGTCCCAGCACCCGATAACCACGCACGCGTTACTCCCTGTGCGCCCAGGATTCTTGTTGTGCACGCCAGCGTGATCCCAAATGCGCACGCCCGTCAGCCTCGGCATAGGACTACCACCCAGTATGCGCAACACGTCACTGCTCGCCCGCTTGATCATATTCCCCAGAGCCGGCGTGGACGTGCACTCGCTGTCCGCAACACGCCAGCGACCAACTCCCGCGACTAGCCTGCTGCACCCGACGCCGAGACCTGTCTCTCGTTCGACCGATGTTCATTTGTTTTTTTGATTATATTCGATTAAAGGCCAAATCTATCAGCCCATTAGATTGTGGTAATCAGACGAACTACATCAACGGTATTCTACATCGTCTTTGAGTCGGCAAAAATTTTAAAAGCTAAACGTCCATATCCTAACTATAGTTTCCACTGTGTTAGGATTTATTTCAATGAGTTCAATATTGTGCGTGTCGTTTGACGTTCCTTACAGAACCTAACAACTGTTATCAGATCCCAGGTTTAATTCAACCTCATGCACAAATTGAATTTGGACTTTGCTTGTTTACATGAATTATTTGCGTACGGATGCAGCAACATAGCAGATTAGAAATTGCAATAAGGTTTTTGCAGGTGATTTCGAATCTGACTATTGTGGCCCGTATGTATGGATTTTAATTCATGGTGAACATATGCTGTTTTATAAGCCTCAGACATGTAGAAGAATTTTTGAGTTGGTGAATGCTTGTAATAAATTATTCACGCAGTGGGACACCGCATAGTTTATTGCTTTCATAGAAACTCATGTACGGCTCATGTGTGGGTCGTAGGATGAATGTGTAATTGTTGTTTATATTATTCATTATTGATCCGGCAGGTGTGGACCACCTTGACGGGGCGAGGCGATAAACACGTAAACGGATGCCATGGTGATGATCTAATGGCAACTTTCCCGGAGATGACCAATTATGTGGGAGTGACTGCGAAAGGAGAGTTCCAATACCTAAATCGGAGAACACACTCAACAAGGACAGAATTGTGTTTTCCGTAACATTGGAGATTGATTAATGGTCATGATAGTTGGATTATAATTTCTAGTTTATTATTGCTTATTAATCATGCATGTTCTTATGTGATTGCTTATGTACAAATCGGATTATTAGGAGCATGTTTAGAAAAATCCCGTAAAATAAAAAAATATATTAAGTGTGTAATGAGTTGAAATAAATTACATCCAAGGTCTCCATTATAGGTTTGTTAGTGAAGTGATTTAATTCGAGCCCAAAGGACGCTTTATTTCACAGTTCACAAGGACGAATCTCCTTCGGGATGGTTATAGTGAGCGATTTCAAAAGCGTATGGGTCACATAAAGGTGGACGCATAATTTTGTTAGTAAACTGAGGACCAATTACTGGGTTACACTTAAAGTGCAAATAATTACGATATTTCCAAAAGAAAAGGTTGTTTTTATTCTTTCATGAGTTAAATGGGCTGGCCAAAAGATGGACTAACTATTAGTTAAGTAATTCTTGCAGTATGTTAAGCTAATGGGATTTATCCCTCCTCTTGCGAATGTTTGAACCGTTGACGTCCACACTCAGTGGCCTGCGGGGATTCGGTGCTTTGAGATGTTGGTGAATTTATTTGAATATTATTATATGGGATCACTATTTGATGTTTAAACTCAAAACTACTTGACTGAGTAAAGACTATGTTTGCATGATCACAAGAATTCAAAATGTCTTTCAATCCGATGTCCGTAATTCTCAAAGAAAACAAACTTGTTGGTCCCTATTATATTGACTGGAAAAGAAACTTGGATATTGTGTTAACTGCTGAGGGGTACAAATTTGCTACTATTGAGGCTTGTCCGGTTGTGCCTGCTGACAATGCACCAGACCAAGAGAAGAGTATGCTCGGTGAAACAAAGCTGACGAGATGGCGAAGTGTTACATCTTGGCATCTTTGTCAAATGTAATTCAACATCAACATTAGTCTATGAACACTGCAGCAGAGATGCTCCTCAATCTCAAGGAGTTATTTTGTCATCAGTCACGAGCTGCCCGACAAGAGGCCATGAGGGTTCTAATGAACATGACCATGAGCGAGGGCACGCCCGTAAGGGAACATGTTCTTGCTATGATGGCCCAACTGAATGAGTTGGAGGTTCTTGGTGCTTTTATTGACGGGGAAACCCATGTTGATATAGTGCTCCAGTCTTTGCTGAAGAGCTTCGAACAATTCTGGTTGAATTACAACATGAATAAGATGTTAATGAATCTTCTGGAACGTGTCTCTGAACTTCAGTCGGTAGAGGACATGTTTCGTCAGAAAACCCATGCCATGGAGGCCCAGCAGGGTGAAGCTTCCACTTCTAAGGTCCTAAGGGCAAGAAGATGAAGAAGTCCGCAGGAAAGGGCAAGTGGTCATGAACGACGCGCAACCTCGACAGAAGGCAAGGAAGCCGGAAGGCAAGTACCACAGATGCCATTATGAAGGACATTGGAAGGCAGACTGCCCTCTCATCAAGAAGTTCGACAAAGGTACATCTTTTTCTTTAGTCGTTGAAACATGTTTAGCGGTGTTATCTACCAGAACCAAGTGTGTAGATACGGGAGATACTGATCATGTCTGCATTCAATGCAAGGGTTCTAGGAGACCAAACGGCTTAAGGAAGGAGAAGTTACCATCTACTTGGGCGATGCTAGTAGAGCGTCAGCAGTTGCAGTGAGAGACGTCTATTTAGATTTTGGCTTAGATAGGTTTCTAGTTTTGAAAGATCGTCTTTATGTTCCTAGTTTTAGAAAGAATTTGATTTCAGTTTCTAAGTTGTTTATGAACGGTTTTTTCGGCAACTTTCGATAATAAAAATTTTATTCGTTTTGGCAAAATGTTCATATGTTCTGGTTCATTAGTAGACAATGTGTATATTCTAGAATATAAGTCATCTCCACTGCAACAAAAACAATTACTTAATTCATCATCTAATATGAATAAGAGAAATGAACCTTCCTAAATGAACGAAACATATCTTTGGCATCTAAGACTTGGTCATATAAACCTTAGGAGGATTCAAAGGTTGGTAGCAGACGTGCCCTTGGGGTCTTTAGAAGTCGAGGCTTTTCCAACTTGCGAGTCTTGCCTGGAAAGCAAAATGATTAAGAGGGTTTTTAGTTCGAAGAGGCATAGAGCCAATGATGTGTTAGGGCCAGTTCATTCCGATTGATGTGGTCATATGAGTGTTCAAGCGAAAGGTGGTTTCAAGTACTTTGTTACGTTTATCTATGATTACTTAATATATGGGTATGTTTTCCTTCTACACCGCAAGTCTGAATACTTTGAGAAATTCTTAGAGTATAAGGCAGTTGTGGACAAGCAATTAAGAAAAAGTATCAAGTCAATACGATCAGATCGTGGTGGCGAATATCTCTCGAATGAATTTTGGAACTACTTGATGGATAATGGGATTACATCCCAGCTGACTGCGCCTGGCACGCCTCAACAAAATGGCATAGCAGGTTGGAGGAATATGATTCTTATGGAAATGGTTAGGGCAATGATGAGTTGTAGTACTTTACCAGATTCGTTTTGGGGATATGCCCTAGAAACAACAGTATGTATTCTAAATAGAGTACATTCTAAATCAGTACCGTCTACACCATTGGAGTTGTGGTCTGGGCATAAGCCCAGTCTAAGGCATCTCAGGATTTGGGGTAGTCCAGCATACTCGCTGAGAATTGATACTGATAAGTTGGAACCGAGATCATAAGTAAGGTTGTTTGTGGGATATCTTAAGGAAACGAAAGGTGGTCTATTTTATAGTCCCAAGGAATAGAAAGTAATGGTTAGCACGAATGCTAGGTTCTTGGAAGAAGACTATGCCTTAGATCATAAGCCAGTAGTAGACATGTCCTTGAGGATTTAAATGGAGTGAATACTTCAATACCGAGTGCACATGATGTTACACCACAAAGTACTGCAACACGTATCACTGCTGATACACCTGAACAGGTAGTACCTCATCGTAGTGGGAGGGTTGTTCGGCAGCCGGAATGGTTCATGGGTCTAAGAGAGTCTTCTGAGTCTGTCCCGGATGTTCTTGAAACCGACCCATAGTCCTACAATGAGGCACTCCAAGATCGGGATGCAGAGTCTGGGCAAAAGGCAATAAAGTCAGAAATGGAGTCTATGGATTCTAATCAGGTCTGGGATCTTGTAGAGCCACCCTGTGGCGTCCGCGCCATTGGATGCAAGTGGGTCTATAAGAGAAAGAGAGGAGCAGGTGGGAAGGTTGAGACCTTCACAGC
The DNA here is from genome assembly GCA_902706635.1 of Striga hermonthica. NCBI lineage: Eukaryota > Viridiplantae > Streptophyta > Magnoliopsida > Lamiales > Orobanchaceae > Striga > Striga hermonthica. The sequence goes on along the minus strand of CACSLK010027773.1, from coordinate 600,028 downwards.
TAGGCTTGTTGCGAAAGGGTACACTCAGAAAGAGTGGATCGATTATGAGGAAACCTTTTCGCCGGTAGCCATGCTCAAATCCATCAGGATTCTCTTGGCTGTAGCTGCTCATATGGATTATGAGATCTGGCAAGTGGATGTTAAGACCGCTTTTCTTAACAGGAATTTGGACGAGGACATCTATATCCAGCAACCAGAAGGATTCATTGCAAAGGGACAAGAGCATCTGGTCTGTAAGCTGAAGAGGTCCATTTATGGAATGAAGCAAGCTTCAAGGTCTTGGAACATCATTTTTGACGAGGTTGTCTAATCATATGGATTTACCCAATGTCTGAATGAGTAGTGCGTGTACAAGAAAGGTAATGGAAATGTAGTAGTGTTTCTTGTGCTATACGTAGATGATATTCTTTTCATTAGAAACAGTGTGAAGATGTTATCAGACGTAAAGGTGTTGTTATCCAAGCAGTTTGATATGAATGATCTGGGAGAACTATGACATGTTATCGAAATCAAGGTCATACGAGACCGAGAGAAGAGAATGTTGTGCCTGTCCCAATCCACATACATAGATACTGTTCTAAAGCGTTTCAACATGCAGGATTCCAAGAAAGGGGATTTACCCTTTCGGCATGGAATACCTCTATCTAAGAAGATGTCCCCAAAGACACCTCAAGAGATAGAGGACATGAAGGTAGTTCCTTATGCAACGACAATAGGAAACCTCATGTATGCGATGTTGTCTACGCGACCTGATATTTGTTATGTCGTGATCATGGTAGCAAGATATCAGAGTAATCCAGGACCGAAACATTGGTCTGCGGTAAAGCATATACTCAAGTACAAACAGAGGAATAAGGAGTACATGTTGATTTACCAGGCAGATGAATTACTTCCGTTGGCTTATACCGATTCTGACTTCCTGGTAGACCGAGACGAAAGCAAGTTAACCTCAGGGTTTGTGTTTACTCTAGAATGAGGAGCCATAGTATGGAGGAGTGTCAAGCAGAAATGCATGGCAGACTCAACCATGGAGGCTGAGTATGTAGCAGCCTTAGAGGCAGCGAAAGAAGCTGTCTAGCTTAGAAATTTTCTCCTCGACCTTGATGTGGTACCGAGTTTGCCCGCTGCGATTACAGTGTTCTGTGATAACAGTGGATCAGTAGCAAATTCAAAGGTACCACATACTCAAAAAGCGAGTAAACACATAGAGCGCAAGTACCACCTGTTACGAGAAATCATTGGACGAGGAGAAGTCGTTGCCAAGATACAGTCAGAGGAAAACCTAGCAAATCCTTTTATGAAGAGCCTACCGGCGAAAGTCATTAAGAGACACGTAGAAGGAATGAGAGTCAGACGTTAGAGCGACATAGTAGATTAGTCTTTGAGTAATAGATTGAGAGAAATTGTGGTTAGTTTATTTTGGCCATGAGCTTATAAAGCGTAAGTGAGAGATTGTTAGAGATTGTTAGGGAGATTCGATTAATCGCTCCACCAAAATTAATTGAAGTCGATGTTTAGGTAATCCGTTAGAAGGTCTTTTGGTGCAAGATATTCAAGCCTTCTACATATATATTTCCGGTCATCTTCTCCAGCCGTCCGCCGACGTCGAAAGCCACCGGAAATCGCCGCCACCGCCCATCGCCGCTGGAAGCCACCGGAGCCTAGCCAATCGCAACCGCAAGCTACCGCCCGCAGTCGTACCCAACCAGGCCCAATCCTAGCTCCTAGCAGCAACACCAGCGATGCTTGCGAGCCCCAGTGCTGCCTGTCTGCTCGCGATCCACCATCGCTGCCAGTTTCTCCTCGTGCACGGTCCTAGTGCCCGACAGCCATGCGCGCCCATGATTCTTGCTGCACACACCCGCGTGATCCCAAACGCGCATGCCCGTCAGCCTCAGCATAGGACTGCCTCCCAGTACGCGCGACACGTCCCTACTCGCCCGTGCGATCGTTTTTCCCAGTGCATGACGCGCACGTGCACTCGCTGTCCATGACACGCCAGTGACCAATGCCCGCGACTAACCCGCTGCACCCGGTGATGAGACCTGTCTACCATGCGACCGAGGTTCATTTTTTTTCGACTAGAATCGATTAAAGGCCAAATCTATCAGCCCATTAGATTATAGTAATCAGACGAACTATATCAACGGTATTCTACATCGTCTCTGAGTTGGTAAAATTTTAAAAAGTAAATGTCCATATCCTAACTATAGATTATGCTAAGTTAGGATTTATTTCGATGAGTTCAACACATGCATGTTGTTTGACCTTTCTCATAGAACCCAACATAAGGCTCTTCGGCTGAGTGGTCAGTTGTTTATGAAATAACCTTTGGGGGTGGGCAAGTGGGCGAAGATAGTAATCCACCATGTCTAAGGCCTTCGGGCTGGGTGGTCGCTTGTTTATGGAACAACCCTTTAGGGATGGGCAAGCGGCCGAAAATAATCCACCATGACTAAGTCCTTCGAGCTAGGTGGTCGTCTATTTAAACGGTCCCATGATCAGGCCGGGCAGACGTTAATTGGTGGCCCTGAAGCCTAAAAATCCACCATGACTAAGACCTTCGACATGGGTGGTCGATCCTAGTGTTGGATTGTTGAAGACAAGGAGGATGGAGACCTCAGAGGCAGGTAAATGATTTATTGATTTTGGTTTTGTCGAATTTGTTTTTTTAACTTCAGTGGTAGGTCAATGGAGTTCATATGGAGCATTTCCAGGAGCTTATTCGAGGACCTCGGTGGACATTCAATAATTTTTACTTGTTTATGATTTTGTCGAATAATTTTTTACCTCAGTGGTAGATCGATGGAGTTCATTTTGAGCAATTCATGGAGCTTATTTGAGGACCTCGATGGCAGGGGGATGATTTTTACTTGATTTTGATTTTGACGAATTTGTTTTCTGACCTCAGTGGTAGGTCGATGGAGTTAATTTTCAGCAATTCACGGAGCTTATTCGAGGACCTCGGTGGCATGTCGATGATTTTTACTTGATTTTGGTTTATCGAATTTATCTTTTCGACCTCAGTGGCAGGTCGATGGTTTTGAACTATTCGGCTTTTTTGAGTTTATTTTTTGACCCACTGGTAAGTCGAAGGTATTCACTTAGTGCAGTTGAAAAAGTTTATTTGTAGACCTCGGTGGCAGGTTGATGGTTTATTACTTGATTCAGTTTTTTAATTTATTTTTTACCTAGTGGTAGGTCGAGGGAGTTCACTTAGAGCAGTTCACGGAGTCAGGTTACTCAGGTCGATGGTTTTCTTTGGTTTGGTTTCGTCGAAATTTGGATTTTCGACATAAAGGTGGCGTCATGTCATTCGGTTTTTAAGAGGATAAACAGTAGGTTGAATTTCAAATTTTGAATTGCGGGGCGACAGGGCGAGGTGGTCAGAAAGGTTTGTTTTTTAGCGAAGAAAGCATGAACATGATGGTCGAAAAACAGTAGACGTGAGTTCAAATTTTCAAATTCCAAAATCTTAGTGAATGGTCATTCGGTATTCGACCTCGTTAACAGGTCTTTAGGAGTTTGATCTCAGTTGAGGGTCATTCGGTTTTCAACCCCATTTGTAGGTCATTTGGTATTTGACCTCAGAGGTGGGTCATTTGTTTCTCTATCTCATCGACAATCATTCGATGTTCGACCTCAGCGGTAGCTCATCAACTTTTAACCTCAATGTTCATTCGGTATTTGACCTCAGGGGCAAGTCGGTTCTCGACCTCAAAGGCATGTCATTGAGTTCTCGACTTGAAGATGTTGTCAGGTCATTCGGTATTCGACCTCATTTACATGTCTCTCAATTTTTGACCTCAGAGGCCATTCAGTTTTTGACTTGAAGGTGGAGTCAGGTCATTCAGTACTTGTCCTCATTGACAAGTCACTTGATTCTCGACCTTAGAGGCAGGTCATTCAGTTTTCGACATGAAAATGGTGTCAAGTCATTCTGTATTTGACCTCATTGATAGGTCTCTCGATTTTCGACCTCAGTGGTCACTTAGTTCTCGATGTCAGTGGCAGGTCATTCGGTTCTCGACCTCAGAGGCAGGTCATTCACTTCTCAACCTCAGAGGCAGGTCATCTGGTTTTCGACCTCATCCACAGATCATTCAATTTTGTAGATGATATGTGTTACTATATTATACTGGCTTTAATGGATAAGAATGAATATATTTGGATAATAAGCCCATATATAGGCTAGGACACATGGCATAATAGTATGGGCCAAGCCCAACTTCGGCACTAAGGTACATTTACCCTGTAAAAGGGGCCTAAGGTAGCCTAAAAAATAATTATCTCTCTATTCATGACTATACTCTTACATTAAACTCTTTATCTAGTGAGTGCTGACTTAGACATCGGAGGCCCGACGCTGGGACCCTCTATCCTCGGCGTTGGGTTCGTGTAGGTACGGAGGCTGTCCGAGTTGAAGGAGCTCGGGTGAAGTCCACTTCACTACCACCGCCTATTTATTTTTTGTTGTTTAAATACTGAAATTAGACGGTTGAAGGTTGGGAGGGTTTCTACAAGAACAGGATCTAGTTGTGGCATAATAATCGTAATGTACCTTGATATATTATGATATTAGATTGTGTTTATTGTTGGATTGTGCACTATTTTTTCCGTTAGTTTTGGAGTAAATATGCCATACAAATGTGTGGAGTCACACGTGTACTACTTTTACGTTGATTGTTATGCATGTTTGTGATTGGCTGGAGACCGAGTATGTATGTTGAGTGTTATGGATGTTTTTTGTTGGAATGTAGTATAGCGAATAGAAATAAATGAAAATGAAATGAATTAAAAAGATTAAAATAAAACAACAAAACAACCATAAAAATCTTATGAATGTTTAATAATAAAATCAAAGTAACAAAATTCATTACATCATTGGGCCGATCTATCACAATCCAAATTAATTCGAGCAAATGTATTTACAAAAGGCGCCACCAATTTAGGATTAACCCTCTAGCATTCCCGCATGAGGTCTGATGTGGCGGCTTGGTAACGATTTACCCATTGCACAAGATAGAAGAATTAAAATATATGATCATATATATTTTAAAAAAAATATTGTAATGAAAGAACATTAACTAGAATTCAGTAACAACTTTCATAATCAGTATTGATGCGTGTAGGGTGTTAGAATCTGTGAGGATCTCGTTATGTACAATTCACGAATTCAATAGCAAATGTAAATCTATGCGCAATGGATTTAAAAGTTTGACGTTGAATACTTACGGCTTAAAATTTTCTGAATCTGACGGATTCGGGATGACCGACAGCAGCACGTCATGAGAATTTTGGGATTGCGTGGTGTCGAGCCAGTCGTCAGGCTCGTCACGGCGGTCGTCCGACTGTCATGGCCCATCGATGGCGGTCCGGCGGGTCATGGCGGTCAACTCCTTGATTGATGAATATATATATATATATATATATATATATATATCTCAGTTACCTCTAGATCTTCTACTATATTACTCAAACAACTCTTCAACTTGTATCAGTGGAACAATAAGAAGAAGATAAAGCTCGAACAAAATCTAGAAAGAGAGAGAGAGAGGGCGGCGTGCGTGTATATATTTCCACGTAGAAAAATACTGATCTCTCATTCTCTTTTCCATGAGCTTACTGATGTATATATAGAGCTAAGTAGGATCCTTAAGAGAACAGAAATAGGGCCTCTTAAGTAATGGACTAACTATGGGTCTGACCCACTCTTCTAATTACTTAAATAATATAACGGTTCACTAACATAATATTACTGCACTCACTTTTCCTATCCCAAATCACATTTAAGACTCCAATAATAATGAAATTACCTCCCCATATTTAACCTATAACGTTCATTAATTAATTCGATTACTAGTAATCAAGAATTAATTAATATATTATCTTACCAAAGCCAACACTCGTTCATTACATTATTATTATGTCAGAACTTAAACCCACCTGATGGGTTTAGCATAACAAACCTTCAAGAACTCACTTCGGGGACATCATCAAACTAACGCATATGGTGACCGTAAATATCCTAAGAGCACATCATACATACAACAATATTACCCAAGACAGTAAGATTATTGATCCAGTGAACTAAACCTCACCCAAGTGAATCAAAGTACTAAATAGTGTATGCACATGTCTGTTTAATATCTTACGAGTTAAGAGAACGCAGTAATTAACTGAGGCCTAGTTCGTTTATGACGATCAGTATAAAGCGAACTTCTTCTCTATGAGATCCATTCAATACATAAATGCATTAGTGTAACTAATCCGTCAAGACCAATTGTACCGTTGACACTACTACCGTTCTGATGGGGTGTTCAATTTCATCTAGGTTGTGAACCAATAATTCTTGTTTCGCATGTAACTGATAAAATCATCTTTTATTCACCCGCTAATGAACCATTTAATCATAATGCAAAATAACATAACATAGAAATTGTTTAATCGAACATAATTCTCATTCATAAAGGGCAGAATTGTAATATCACCTAAAGCCAAGCTTTTAGTATATAACACCAACAATCTCTCACTTATACTTAAACATTTCGCTTTTACAAGTATAGTCCTATCAATTCATTCTTCTAAAAGACCTATGTCGATCCTACCACCATACACCTGACTCTCATTCCTTCCACATGTTAGACGAAGACCTTCCTCGGCAAACTCTTCGTGAACGGATTAGCTAGGTTGTCCTCAGATGAAATCTTGGTAACATCGACGTCTCTTTTACCCACGATGTCTCGTATCAAATGGTACTTGCGCTCTATGTGTTTGCTTGCTCTGCGGGCTCGTGGTTCCCCTGAGTTTGCTACTGCTCCAATGTTATCACATCACACGGTGACACTATGTGGCAAACTCAGAATCGCCTCTAAGTCCACTAAAAAGTTCCTCACCAAACTGCCTCTTTCGCTGCCTCTGAGGTTGTTATGTACTCGGCTTCCATGGTGGAGTCTACTACGCATTTCTGCTTAGCACTCCTCCATGAAATGGCTCCATCTCCTAAGGCAAACACATAACCTGAGGATGACTTACTCTCGTCCTTGTCTGAATTAATCGAAATCACTGTAACCCAGAGGTAACAAGCTGTCTGCACGATAAATTAACATGTACTCCTTAGTCCTCTTCAGGTACTTAAATATATGCTTCACCGCAGACCAATGTTCCCGTCTCGGATTACTTTGATGTCTAGCTACCATGCCAATGACGTAGCTACTATTTAGCCTCGTACACAACATAACAACATAAGACTTCCTACTACCGAAGCATAAGGAGCTTTCTTCACGTCTTCTATCTATTGAGACGTCTTAGGAGACATCTCCTTGGCTAGTCCTATTCCATATCTGAAAGGTAACATACCTCTCTTGGAATCCTGCATGCTGAATTAGGAAAAGACAATATCTATGTATGTAGATTGGGATAAGCACAACATTCTATTCTTACTGTCTCGAATGACCCTAATACCAAGAATATGTCATGCTTCACCTAAGTATTTTATATCAAACTGCTTAGAAAACAACACATTTACGTCTGATAACTCATCCTTTCTATTTCCAATAAGAAGTATGTCGTCTACGTAAAGCACAAGAAACACTACCATGCTCCCACTAATTTTCTTGTACACGCAGTGCTCATACGGACATTGAATGAACCCGTACGACTGGATCACCCCATCAAACTGGATGTTCTATAATCTCGAAGCTTGTTTCAGTCCATAAATAGATCGATTAAGCTTACACACAAGATGCTAATGTCCCTTAGCAATGAACCCCTCTGGTCGCTGCATATAGATGTCCTCTTGAAGATTTCAATTAAGAAATGTCGTCTTGACATCCATCTGCCAGACCTTATTATCCATATGAGCGACTCCAGCTAAAAGAATCTAAATGGATTTAAAAATTGCTACTGGAGAAAAGGCCTCATTATAATCAATACCCTCTTTCAGGGTATAACCTCTTACAACAAGCCTAGCATTGAAAGTATCAACCTTCCCATATGATCCTCTCTTTCTCTTATAGAACCACTTGCATCAAATGGGTCATACGCCATCGGGTGGTTCTACAAGATCTCAGACCTGATTGAAATCCATTGACCCCATTTCAACTTTCATTGCAACATTCTATGAATCTGCATCTTTATCTTGAAGTCTCTCGTCATAGGTCCTTGGGTCGATTCTAGATCTCATACAATTGAGTTTGATTACTCTCCAAGACCTATCCATTGGTCAGGCTGCATAGAAACCCTCCACTACGACGAGGTACTGTCTACATTGGTACACTCTCAGTGTGTCATGTTGCAGTTTATGTGATGTATCTACTTGCGCACTCGGTGGGGAACTATCGACCTCACTCTTGAAATCCTCTAAGACAAGTCTACTCTCGGGCTTTGATTCATAATATAGTCTTTTTTCAAGAATCTAGCATTCATACTTACGATCATTTTCTGATCCTTGGGACTATAAAATAATCCACCTTTCGTTTTCTTGGGATAGCCAACAAACACTCGTGCTTCTAAATACTTCTCCACCTTGCCAGCCTCCTACACCAAAATGTGTGCAGGGCTACCCCATACTTGAATGTTTGAAACCTGGGCTTCTCCCTTTGCACAATTCGTAAGGAGTAGTCTCTATTGACTTCGATAGAACCAAGTTCAGAATACACGATGTTGTTTCAAACGCCATACCCCAAAATGAATCTGGTAACCAACTCATCATTGACCTAACCATCGTGTGTCGGGTGCAGTCAGTTGGGATTCAATCCTAGCCTCTGATAAGTATGTCTGGAACTCTTTAAAGAGGTACTCGGCACCTCAATCAGATCGAAGTGACTTTATACTCTTACCATGAAGTTTCTCCATAACTATCCAATACTCCTTGAATTTCTAAAAGCATTCAAACTTGCGGTGCAATAGGTAGATGTACCCAAATCTCGAGTATTCATTAATGAATGTGACAAAGTACTCGTAACTTCTTCTAGCTTGGATCGACATAGGACCACACAAATCAGAATGAATCAATCCTAGCACTTCTTAGCTCCTATATCCCTTAGCTGAAAAATGGCCTCTTGGCCATCTTACCTTCCAGGCACGATACGCAAGTTGGATAATTATCTTCTAGTGGACCGAGATGTCCACTAGATACCAAATTTTGAATCCTCCTAAGGTTGATGTGCCCATGTCTAAGGTGCCAAGGATATGTTTGATTCATCTGCGAAGACTCATTCCTCTTATTAGATTTAGCCAAGACATTATTTAACTCAGTTTGTTGCACTGTGGGATAGTTTGGTTTAAGAACATACAAATTGCTAAATGATAAACCAGAACAAATTAAATGATTTCCATAATGAATAATAACCAAGTCATCAAATGTAACAGAAAAAACCATCCAAAACAATCTTAGAAACTGAAACAAGGTACTTTTTAAAACTCGAAACATAAAGGCAGTGTCTCAAAACCAAACTAGAATTATCAAAAGATAAAGTAACGTCTCCCACTTCAATAGTCGCCACTTTCATGGTATTACCCATGTAGATGGTTATCTCTTCCTTCTTAAGTCATCTGGTTTTCTGGAACCTCTGCATTCAATTGCAGACATCATCAGTGGCTCCAGTATCTACACACCAGGTACTGGTAGATACAACTGCTAAACATGTTTCTATGACATAAATAAGAGAGTTTCCTTCATTACCCTTCTTGACGAGAGCGCAGCCGACCTTCCAGTGTTCTGACTTGTTGTACTTGTGGCATCTCTCTTTCGTTCTTTGCCACTAACTGAGGGACAGGTCGCGGTGCAACCGGAGCAACATGTGCCTTTGCCTTTTCTGCACACTTCTTTCTTTTCCTGCTCTTCTAGGGCCTAGAAGGTCCCACCTTCTAAGCGACTAGCACCTGAGAACTTTGAGTGAACAAGGCTTATGTCGACTGAAGCTCAACCGACAATTCTGGGAGAGCCATATGCATCATGTACATGTTGTAGTTGAACTTAAACTGATCAAAGCTCTTCGGTAGAGACTGGAGCATGATATTAACATGGGTTTTCCCGTCAATAAACCTCCCAGACCTCAAGCTCATTAAGCTTCTCCATAACCTTTAGAGCGTGCTCCCTCATGGGTTTGCTATCGACAATGTGCGTGTTCATTAGAGTGCTCTAGGCTTCCTGCCTAGCAGCCCTAGACTGATGCCCAAACAGTTCCCTAAGATTGAGAAACATATCTGTCGTGGTGCCCATAGACTGATGTTGATGTTGAAGAACATTTGACATAGATACCAGAATGTAACACTCCGCCATCTCATCAGCCTTCTTTCATCGGGCATACACCTCTTTCTCTTGATTTGGGGCATTGTCTGCGGTCACATCCGGGCAAGCCTTAGTGATCACTTATATCCCTCAACAGTCAACACCATGTCTAAGTTCCTCTTTCAATCAATATAATTAGGACCAGTAAGCTGATTTTATTTTAGAATAACTGATAACAGATTGAACGACATGATGAATAAAGCCTGAGAATCACGAAAATAATTTTATAGATTAGACACTTTGAATTTAATTGTTAATATTAACATCCTGAAAACAATATTAACTTAAATCCACCAACATCTCTACACAGCGTGAGTAAGTATGCTACGTAGGTCGCTCTAAATACTCAACTTTCGCAACAGAAGGGTTTTTCAAAACCCATTAATTTCCATAAGTCAAAATAAAATTCATGACGAAAGAAATTTATAGTCGGTCTCCGTTTGGCCATGCAATAAATTTCAGGGACCCCGTGGGAAGTTTATAAATTAAATCGCATTCTAAGTGAATCCCATTTCTCGATCCTGAGGTCGTCAAAATTGGTTATACATACCCGTGGGGAGGCCCACACGCTCTCATAAGATATCCTCAAATCGTCTAAATTTTAGAAATTTGTTCTGATAATTTCCTACAATTAATTCTAGTAATGTCATCCAGAGGGAAGCACATACTTCAATGAATTGATTTACCAGCAAAAAAGAAATGGAGGCCTTAGAAATTTTAATAATTAATTTTAATTATAAAATCATTTCTCAAACTTAGTATAATTTAAATGAGAATTTTTAAATATTTATGCAATACTAAATTAATCAAATGCAAAAGCAATAATTAATTCTCGTGCATAAGTAAATAAATAATTAATTAGCATAATAAAGTTAAATAAATAAATCTACTATTATGACCCTTAATTATTGAGTCTTCTTTAACAAGGATCCTATCAGATAAGAATATTCGATTTTCCTATTTCAACTTGAACTCCCACTGCAGTATAATCCTGATAAATATTGTATTGCTTGTCCAGCAAGAAAAACACCCAGCACCACCGGTCGCCGCCTCCGGTGAATTTTTTATTTTTTTTTCGTGCGCTTTGGGCGACCGCTGCCGACCGGGCTCTTGCGCGCCCGTCGCGCAGCTCTCGGCAGCAAGCTACCGAGCCGCATGGACTACCGCGGTGGATCTCTAGCGATTTATCGGGCTCGGGTCAGGTCGGTTCTTCAAGGTTCGTTGATCTTTGTGATCTCCCGGTCATCAACACACGATCACACCACGAAAAACATAATTTAAAAAATTACATAATCTGACCCTAGATCCAACAAATGGATGTACATGTTTTCTAAACAAATGATTAAATCTATCTGGTCAACCCCCAACGAATGATTATTACAAACATTCATCAATTAAATTCCTCAACATGTCTGAGGCTTTAGGAACAAATTAAAACCCATTCGTCACATTCAACAACATTATGGATGCGTTTGATTACATATTGTCAAATAAAGCATTAAAAACTCAAACTTTGTACAAGATGAATTAACCAAGCGCCCTGATACCACTTGTTGGAATCTGTGAGTATCTCGTTATGTACAAGTCACGAATTCAATAGAAAACGTAAATCTATGCGCAACGGATCTCTAAAGGTTTGACTTAGAAAACTTTTTGCTTAAAAGTTTTTGAATATGACGGATTGGGATGACCGGGAGCAGCACGTCACAAGGATGTTAGGACCTCGTGGTGGCGGGGATCAGCAGTCTTGTGGCTGCAGTGGTGTTGGGAAGTTCGCGTTGCGGCGTCGGGTTGGCGTCAGGCTCGACAGTTGGTCATCGAGCTCGATTGGCTCGTCGCGACAGTCGTCCGACTGTCGTGGCTCATCGGTGGCGGTCCAGAAGGTCACGGTATTGGCTCCGGGGTTGACGAATATATATGTCTTGGTTACCTCGGGATCTTCTACTGTATTACTCATACACCTATTCAACTTGTATCGGTGGAACAACAAGAAGAAGATATAGCTCGAACAAAAATCTAGAGAGACAGAGAGAGGGCGGCATGCGTGTATATATCTGCAAGTAGAAGAATTATGATCTCTTCCCTTTTATATGAGCTTAATGATGTATATATAGAGCTACTGTGGGGATTTTTAGGAGAATAGAAATATGGCTTCTTAAGTAATGGACTAACTGTGTGTCTGGCCCACCCTTCCAATTACTCAATTAATATTACAGTCCACTAACATATATTATTGCTCTCTCTTTTCCTATCCCGAATTACATTTGAGACTCCAATATTAATTACCAGAATTACCTCCCCATGTTTAAAATATAGTGTCCATTAATTAATTCAATTACTGATAATTAAGAATTAATTAATATATTATATTACAAAAGCTAACGCTCGTTCATTGCATTATTATTATGCCGAAACTTGATCCACCTGCAGGGTTTAGCATAACAATCCTTCATGAACTCACTTCGGGAACATCATCAAACTAACGCACATGGTGACCGTAAATATCCTAACAGCACATCATACATACAACAATATTACCCAAGACAATAAGACTCTTGATCCAGCAAACTGAACCTCACTCAAGTGAATTAAAGTAATAAATATTTTATGCACATGTCTGTTTAATATGTTACGGGTTAAGAGAGCGCAGTAATTAAGCGAGGCCTAGTTTGTTTACAACGATCAGTATAAAATGAACTTCTCCTCTCTGGGATCCGTTCAATACATAAATTTATAAGTGCAACTAATCCGTCAAGACCAACTGCGCCGTTGTCACTACAACCGTTCTGATGGGGTGTTCATTATCATCTAGGATGTGAACTAATAATACTTTTTTCGCAAGTAATTGATAAAATGATCTTCTGTTCACCCGCTAATGAACCATTTCATCATAGTCCAAAACAACAAAACTAGCAAACATGATAATAAGAATGATATAAATAAAACATTAATTATTACAACCTCAATCAAAGCATCCCATACTCGTGGCTCCACATCCCATAGTTTTGTAGTTGGATTCTAAGCAAACCCACTTATTCCACTTCTAAAAATATCATAGGCTTCTGAAAAAAAAAAAAAAAAAAAAAAAAAAAAAAATCTTCAAAGTTTTCCATCGATTTTTTACTTTCTCCTTATCAATCTTATTGTCGAACAAGGCACTAAGCTCTTTCACAATGTTCTCACATGCAGTACTAGTGAAAGTACCACTAACTTTATTACCACAATTTTGTACATTAACAAAAGCATCAACGAGAGCATCATCCATACTTCTTGTCCAATTTAAGTTCTCTTTCCCAGAGATAGTTGGACATGAATACTTCCTGGGTCCCATTGTACAAAGTTTAAAACAATGAGACATGCATATTATAATGTAAAACAAAGAATTAAATGACAACAATTACAACATCAAAAGATAATAATTTTATGACTCCAAACATCTCATATAAATAACACTAATCAAGTTAAAATAAACAAATAATAAAAATAATGCATTCAAGTCAACTGACAAAACAAAACCACTGGAATTGTGCAACCCGTACATTATGAATGATCAAGTTCATAATCTAACCACATCTCATGTACTATATAATCCCTTATAAACTCTCCCAGAGAAAACCTCTTCGCTAACAGATCAAAGAACATAATTATTCTCTTCAATTGGATCTTGTCTTGCAAGTTCATCATCTACCTCAGCAATAAGTTCTTCATTAGGGTCCACACTCATTAGATAATCATAAAGAATGCAACTTGCAACAATATTGAGTTTCTGCGCTTTCACTCCAAAATTAGGTTCTGCACCCGAAGCTAATATTTCAAAAACGCTTTTTCATTACACTAAAGGCTCTTTCAATTGCATTACGTAAGGATGCATGACGAAGATTGAACAATTCCTTCAAAGTTTGTAGTGGATCTTTCGAGAAATATTCTTTCAAATGATAGTGAACTCCTCTAGAAGGTGTAATTAGTCCACTTGTTAACATGATGCCTGCATCCACTAGATAATATTTTTTTAATATAACAAAATATATAATTCTTAAGATGAAAATGTGTTGTGTCATAATAGATTACGTTATATGAAATACATTTTGAGATTACAACTCCAATTACCTTCAGAAATTTTTAGCCTACCTTCTCTCCTTAATGCATTTTTTTATAATTCTTGTTAGAGGCAGTGCCTTCCCATCCAGGAAGCACATATTTGAATATTAAATCAAATGTAAAAGCAACTACACATTTTGTGTTGGAAATTCCTTTCTCCCACGATAACGAGGAGCATCTATTTGAGATACCTTTGCACGTGAGTCCCATCAAAAGGACCAACATAATCATGACATTTATATTAGTATTAATTAATAAAGAAAACAAGAATGTTTACTAAATTTATTCATTAATGACAATAATTACCTTAAAATAAGTGTAGAACCTACTACTGACATTAATTTCAGCTGGCACGGTAGAACCATTAGGTTGTACAAGTAGTTTATTTTCACACTCAATTATAGCCTTCAATACTTGCTGAAAATGTCGACTAATCGTTTCACCAGAACGTTGAAACCAAAAGTTCACCTCACGATTCTTTGCTTTATGCGTTAATATATATAATGTTTTAGCAACTTGTTCTTCCAACTTGATGACCACCGTGTAGGTTTTGGCCCACCCTCTATTTCCAACATAGCACATAAGCTCATGAAAGCTCTTGGACTCATTTTAGTAATATTCTTAAAATCTTTATTATAGTAATTCTGTAAAGTATTTCTTGGCGTGCCTTTTTCTCTCTTGGAACTCATGCCATAAGTAACTTTTTTTTGGAGGGCGCCTTAATGTAACAATAAAAGTCAATTATGCATATTAGGTGGGCCACAACTCTCCGGCGAAAATCGTACCATCTTTCTTCAAAGTTATCCATACTTAATGCAACCACATAGAGAAAAGGTTAGCTTTAAAGAAGGTATTGTTTTTTTAAACTCATACTAGAACAACATAAAACAAAAATAATGACTAGAAGACATGATGTGATATTATGTATAAGCTCTATGTAGCACTACTTCAAGACACATAAAATAGCATTGGTTATTGAAAGATAAAATTAAAGAAGACAAGCACTACGTACATTAAACTTTCTAACACTTTATTGACAAAAATTAAAAAGGGAAAAGATTCACAAGGAAATAAACTTATTGCTTCTTTGTTGAGGTCGACTTCTCTCTCACACTTTGTTTCATTAAAGTATTTTGTTACAGAGGGATATATATATATATATATATATATATATAGAGAGAGAGAGAGAGAGAGAGAGAGAGAGAGAGAAAGTTGCTAGATTTTTCAACCAACCCTCAATAAATGAGGGTGGTTGCCTATTATACTATTACAAACTAGGTACTGTTCATTTCATGCTCATCCTTTCACTTCGTACAGTAACTAGGAATGATAGGTATTAGGTACAGTTCTGACGGGCATTAAATGAGATTTGAGATTAAACTGATGATTGCCTACCAGACATTAAATGCACACGTGGAATGCATTTAATGCTGACAGACTGTCCTACAGTCTTATGTTTAGTAGGGCCGCAAACTAGGGTGGAGCGTCCTATCAACAATCATCACTCGATAAGTGACAATATTTTATTGCTTTCAGGTCCTGAGTGTGCACCAAGGTCTGGCCTTATCGAATCTTCAGGCTGGACTTTTTCCATAACTTGACCTGTCTTCATCTCCTGATCTTCGGGGTCTTTTTTCTATGTTATGCATTAAGGTTGGTCAACTCATCCTCCTAGTGCGATGGTGCCGACCTAAAAATATGATATGTGCATCGCTCCTAATAACTATGTTCTTTGTTGAGCCCAGTCTTTCTGTCGCTCAGATGTCGACCTGACTTCGAACTATTAGGATGGAAGGTATTCGGCTTTTCTTCTGAGGTCGTACTTTGATAGTAAGGTCCTAGTTGGCTGGTTAGATTTTTCTCCGTGGCACGTGTGGTTCTAACAATTCTGCGCATTGATGACACAAGCTAAAGGGACGGGCAATACATGAGGCGTGCTTCGGACGCTTGGCTTTCCCGACTCAAAAGTTGTGTCACCTTTTTTTACCATCCACGTGTCATCTCCCTGCCTCCAAAGTTGTGACACTACTTTACCTTAGTACAACAACTAAGTGCTATTTGGAGGGGCCGAGTACTTGTTGTACTGAGTCTGATCGTGACTTGATTGAGGGCAAAGGTGAACTCACGAGAAAGGTTCATATGATTTTGGACCGAAGGACCCGAGGACGAGGAAGTAAAAGACGGACTTTTTACTTGGTCCAGTGGAAAGGTGAGCCGATAGCTAAGGCAACTTGGGTTCAGAATGTTTAGTTGGTCCCATTCACGAGGCAGATAGCAAGGTTCGAGGCAAGCTTGCAAAATTTCCCCACGTCGACGAGGGCGTCGACAAACTTGAGTGGGGGAGGTCTATTACGGGGGTAATTTTGAGGCCCGGGACTTGGCACGATCCCTTAGAGTGCCAAGGTTCGAAAGACCCGAACAGTGGCATGCACGGTGTCGACTAAGGGAAGGATACGAGCTGGGAGCGTCCTTGTGGCTAGATCTTGGGTTCAGTCAGGTCTTCATGGGGCGACGAAGTCACATGTGCGATACTTAGCTATATTTGTCCAAGTGTTGGTCAGATCATGTTGGTTGGATAAGTCGAGGACCTGATCGGATGAGGATTACCGCGGGTTGTGCATGGCCTTGCGGGTACATAGGCTAAACTCGAGACGGCATGGTGCGAGGCAGCACAGTGCTTTGCATATTTGTCGGGTAAGGCGCAGGCATGGGCGACGCCCAAGCGCACTGATGAACTCGGACGAGGGTGTTGGCTAATCTTACAACACATGGTCGGACTTAGGCACGTTCGGGCACGAGAGTGCTTCGGACGATGCAACTCGACGGGCACGCGCGAGTGTTGGCACCGCATCTAAGTTGTTGACGGGAACAGCTAGAATTTGAATGCTGCAGTTGGGCTGCACGTGAACTAGTTGGTTATTACTAGTACCACGTGGCCTAGGCGGGATTCCTTCGTGTATTGCATGGCCAAGTGGGAACAAAAGAAAATGAGGCACGTGGCTTGACGGTTTCAGGGACACATGGCCGAGACAGTTTTCTAACCTGTGTGGGAGTTGGATAAAGATATGCACGGCGGTTGGCGCCCCTTCGTTGCATGGGCTGAGTTAGTATCAGATGGATGTGGGCACGTGCCAGGGAGCAGTTGAGCAAATCTACCAGTCGATTTCCAAGCGGTTACCAAGTAGTTGAAGGTTGCGAGACCCAATGTCTATATATTGACCGAGGCGGGCATTTATGCGAGAGAACAAGGGAACAAGCGTGATCAAGCGAGTGACCACGAAACACACTTTATAAACTCGGAAAGAGCATCTGTGTGAAGAGTGCTAAACACGAGGGTGCAAGGCAAGGCAAAACAGATGAGCGAGCTAGTGTACGAGCGAAATCTGTGTATTGTATGCTAGTGAGTGCTTGAGTTGGCATACGCCAAAGTATCATAGAGAGCGTGTGTAAGTCCAATCTCTGCAAGGCCGGTATTAGTATACGTGTATATGTGCATGCGTGCACAAGAGTGTGTCTGTTGAACCGTGTATGCAAGTTGTAGGGTCTTCCATTGTACATTGTGTTATAAAAGTACTTTGGTTGGGCGTGGGCCCGTAATATTGCGTGTCACTGATTTACTTGATTGCTTCCGCATGCATGTGTGAATGACGTGCTTGTATAACCTCGATTAATACTTGAGCGAGCTAACGATCGAGGGACGGTGAAAGACTGACTGGTTTATGGGTAATCAGGTTGCATAAGGTGCTAGTGGGCGAAACATTCTAGTCTAAAACTAACCCCTGCGACACTTAGTCTAGTACTTAGGCAAATTTGGAACACGTAGGCAAACTTAGATCACTTAGGAAAATAATTTGGCACCTTAGTTTAGCTTGCCTTGGGCTTGAAGGAAACATATAGCCGAGCCCTTAGGTTACTTGGGCAAAAACACACTTAGACACAGTTAGGCATTTAGGAAAAATTTGATAAAACAAGAAAAACAATAAATTTAGAAGAATTAAGAGGACAAAGACATTCACTTAATTTTTATTTGATTAGGTAAAATTATTAAGCAAATTAAATAGACGAGAACATCTATTTAATTTTTATTAAAAGGAATTTGAATTAAAACCAAGATTAGAACACTTAGTCGAGTTGTCAATTATATGCAAAACGTGTCATGCTTTGATTAAAATAAATGGGGCGTTACATGTAAATAGGTTTTTATGTAAATAATTTTTTATGTATATTTACAATTCTACCCTTAGGTTAGACTAGGTATAAATAGATAGAAATTATGGTTTCACCATCACATTTCATTTTTGTATCGGGTATCAATTCATCTCTCTTCAATAAAAAATTTCTCCTTCTTTCTGTTCATTCTGATATTCCCTTTGCTTTCTGATCAATGTATAATTCAATACTTAGATATGGACATTTTTTTCTCTTGCAGTTACTAGTTTAGGAGTAGTATTCAAAAGAAAAAGAAAAAGGATGTAGCGATTACAGACAAAAGTTTCGAATTAGAAATTTCTCATTTCAGAGAAATTTATGCAGGACTTCCCATTGAAAGTGCAAATAGTTGTAGAGATGTCGAAGCCAATTACAACAATAAAGAATGGGAAAGGAATTTGAACACATATTTGGGATACATCAATCTAACAACTATCGATAAACAACCAATTTTATCCAGCCACTACCTACACTACTATTACTAGTCCTCACTAAGCACAAACCAATCTCCACCAAACATGTTGCTGCTATACCATGTACAAAAAACGATGAAGCTAAAAAATGAAGGAATTTTTTCAGAATTTTCTGTTACTTCTTTCACGACTCGTTCAACTCACTTGTTACCCAATCAAGTCGAGGCCAACCACTAGAAAAGTTATCCCCTGAAACAAAAGAAAATAGAAATGAATCCCCTGGGCTGACATCAAGCTTCTCACCGAGGCAGTCAGCAAAATAAACGAGAGTGCAAGCTCCTTTCTGTACAACCGATTTCTTCTTTTCCCGCTCTTCTTATTCATTCCCCCCAACTTACTGAGGCCCGAGTCTGAGCTGGATCTCGCCACTTGGCACTTCTCGGCAGTCCCATTCACCGCGATGGCAAGCAGATCAGCCTCCGAAGAGCGGCCCAATTTCTTGGTCACAATCCACTCATAGGAGCTTCCTAATTGGAAAAGGCCTGATACCATGGCATTGAATTTTGTAACAGACATTGTGTTCTCAAATAGAAGGTAAGGGACAATGAAGGGGAAAGATTGTGGGGAAGGGAGGATGTTTAGTATGGACACGAGACCAGGCATGTAGCAGACGACCCACGGAGGGAGTTGGGCTTCAGGAAGGAACATGGTCAACGGAAGGATGATGCAGAAGAGGGTGAAGGAGTACAAGGGTAGGATGAGTTTACGGAGAAGAAAGAAAAGAAGTATTAGGTTTGCTTTCTTCATCAAACTCACCTGCAAAATATTCCAAAATCAAAATTCAACAAATTGTAAAAGCTTTCTTTACAAATTAATTTTGGAAAATGTGGTGGTATGATTAGTTGTTGGTAGAATTTTGAGTTTATATTAAAATAACATTTAATATAAGATAACTAAAAGTTGATTTTATGTAAAAGTAAGAGAGGGATGATGTGAATTAATAGTTAGTTAAATTATGTGAGTGAATGGGTATTGAATTAAAGTTGATGTGATGTGTAAGAATGATTGATTTATATTATATAAATACAATTAAGGATAGGATAGTGGGGTTGAATTAAAACTGAATTAAATTTTGAGTATGGATTAAACGTGGGTGAAATATTTTGTAAACAAACACCCCTAATTAAAGAGTGAGCGCATATAATGTTTTAAGTAGGCAGTGATTGCTAAGTACTAATGCTTGGATACAAAAGTACTCAAAAAAATCCAAACATTTTTAACGGGTAAATTGCGCCAAACTCCCCTGTATTATACGAAATTTGCGCGTTTTACCCCTGTATTTTAAAAATTGCGCCATACCCCCTTGTAATATACTTTTACATGCACGAAACCCCCTAAACCGTCAAAAATGACGGCAGTGGTTTGCACGCGCGTGCTGTGCG
>CACSLK010027773.1:553413-572988 GCA_902706635.1 Striga hermonthica | reverse complement strand
TTTTTTTTTTTTTCTCTTTCTGCCAATGCAAATCATATATGCAAATCATATGTTACTACTCCACGTATAGCCGTGAATTTCTACGATCAAATCATATTTATATAATTTAATATTATGTATTTATTTATTTTCCTTTTGTCACATTCCCTTTTCTATATACAACTAGTCGCAGCCCGTGCGATGCACGGGATGATATATTTGACTGATTTTATTTTTAATAATGAATATTATATTTAATGGACTTATTATATATGTAACAAACATAAACATGTCGTGAGTAAATATAAAAAATTATAAGTTATTAAACACTTTCGTGTATACAATGTTTTGGCTTAATTTGGTGGTGAGTCATCGTCACCAAAGAATAATATATGGTGGAAACTTGATTGGTGTAGTAAGAGTTGTATTTATTATCGTTGTCTGAAGATGTCTATCATGATGCCCGATCCAATAATATTGGAATTATTCGAGTTTTTTTTTATGAAAGATGCGACCTGTTTATTCAACTAATAACAAAAAACTAAAACAAAAAAATATAATTAAAGGCCGACTCAATAGATTCGAAAGTAGAGCCACAGTACGATAGGGAAATTAAACTATCTGGAGTATGATTTATTTTTCAACATATTGAATAACAAATTAAACTATTTTTTGTTACTGAATTTAAATAAATATAATATAGGAAAATTAATTTATTCACTGTATTTTTTTGCTATAACTTTTGACATAAATCCGAAAAAAAAAATGAAAACTGTAAAAAAAATGTAGGTTGCATATAATAATATTACCTTTGAATCTTTTTCGTCATGATATTTCCTGCCATGTTTATTGCCTCCATTTTTTGTTGCACTTGATGGTCTGAATTCATTTGAAGCCATTGAAACATGTATGATATTGTGGCGGTACTTCAATCTCCTTATGCGCAGTATTTTCACTCTCGCTGCAAAATAAAAATAAAATTATTAGTAGCTACATAAACATAAAACATATTTTTAAGCATAGATATACGTTCATATGCGGAGTAAGATGATAATACTCAGGTTGCTTGCTTACTTCAAAAAACTGTTTCGCGATAAACATTTTCATAGTGAATAAATATATATAGACGATTACATATGTTTATATATGGCCCTCGATATCTTTTAATCTAGAATATAGAAAACTAAATATATAGGTTATTTAGCTTTCCATTTGAATAGACATCTAAATAATATGGAATATAGGTATTGGATTGATACCGAGAGCTTTCAAAAAATATTTCCGTGGTAATTTAGTAAATATTATATTCGACCAATAATAAGAAATATATTTATAAAGATTCGGGGAAGCCAATATAAGTAGATATATATTGCAAGTTTTGAAAAACAATTATGGCGAGATATTTTTTTAAGTAAATTATAAAATATTGTGTTGTTTAATTAATTTAATTGAGTTTCTAACAACAGAAATTAAGAAGATATATTCAAAGTGATATTCGACATCTTGAAATTGCATGTCTCCTAGAGATTAGATAACAATATATGCCATCTTGATTTATTGTGTAAATTTATTGTTTCTGACATCTTGATTTATCGTGTAAATTTATTATTTTTTTCAATTTATTTAAAGTGATCTTTGACATCTTGAAATTGCATGTTTCCTAAATATTAGCTAACAATATATGGCATCTTGATTTATCGTGTAAATTTATTATTTTTCAATTTATTTAAAGTGATATATGACATCTTAAAATTGCATGTTTTCTAAATATTAGCTAACAATATATGGCATCTTGATTTATAGTGTAAATTTATTATTTTTGAAATCTTGATTTATCGTGTAAATTTATTATTTTTCAATTTATTTAAAATGATATTTGACATCTTGAAATTGCATGTTTCCTAAAGATTTGGTAGCAATATATGGCATCTCGATTTATCGTGTAAATTTTTTATTTTTGACATCTTAATCAATCGTGTGTAAATTTATTATTTATTAAAGTTTTGTATTGTGTGTAAGTGTAATATTTTACATCACCATGCAGGTTGGCGATGATATTCGGTTATACATCAAGATAAAAAAATAATTATAAATTATAATATTTAAATTGTATACAATATTTATATGCGGTTACACATCAATATTAGAAAATAATTATATAATATAATATTTAAATTGTGTACTATTTTTATATGCAAATAACAATATCGGCCTTAATTAAAGTGTGTGAACTGGCTTTGAAAAATAACTGATATGTTTGGATAAGTGTAAATTTAAATTTTGAAGTTGAATTCAATCGGCTTTATAATTGGTACGCTTGGATAAGAGTAAATTTAAATTTCAAACATGAATGCTTGGAAAAAATCTTTAATAGATATCCTTGCATGAAACATGGAAAGTTGTTTAGAAAAAAGAAAAAAAAAATCCAGATTTTTTTGAAAAATTTCCACAATTAAAAAGTCAACGTTTTGACTGTTTTTTTAGCTTTCCAAAAATGAATTTTCCAACAACCTTTTTATATAGATATAGATATAGATATAGATATTGATTTTCGAATGCTCTGAGTCTAAGTGGCTGCTTCTGGTGTTTCGGAATCTTACTTGGCGAAGAATCATGCATCATAATTAGGTTTGGACATATAATATTGAAATATTAATAATTAATAATCTCGGTTCAGACATTCCATAAATATTATTTACCTAATTTAGGTAATTTAATATCACTTGTACTAAGAAATCTTTAATTCATTGTAATTTTATACAGTGAGACACTAAGTGACTAATATATCCAGAACTTTTGATTTGCTTCCTACAATTAGCTAATGAATTGTAAATGTATTTTAAAAGTTGATAACTTTTGTATTTCTTATCAGTTTTACGTATATAATATATCAAATTAAACATCTTTTGATGATCTTCGATTTGACATCCATATTGTATATATGAAATAAATAAATTATATTTGACTTTATATTAATAAAAAATAATAATATTTACTAAAATTCATTAGAAAAATAAAATTATTTCTCAATTGATATATTATTTAAGTTTAATGTACTTATATGGTGTAAGTTAAAAAATTATTATAATATAACACAGGTAAGTAGCACAAATAAAAAGTATCATACTAAATATATAATATATATTTATATATATATTTTTATAAAAGGTATTAAATTTTAACTACTTTTTTCTCATTTGATATAGCCATACTGCCGAGTAACGGTTCATATCATCACGGTTCGAAGCTGCCAAGTCGATGTCAACACAGTCGACTCCGCCAGTAGGGTTCCACGGTACTCAATCAAGAAGCCCGGTTCCCGACCAAGTCGACGTACACCTGTCGACTAGAACAAGTCGACCTCTGGCAAGGCAGCGATCAGACGTATCAGGATACACTAACGGTGGGGTGCGATCCAGTCGACTCGACTCAATACCTCAAGTCGACTGAAGGAGTCTTGCAGTTCGTGGTTCCCGATAGCTTTGACACACCTCAGCATATTGAAGAAGAGTTAAAGATAAGAAGGAAACTAAGGAAGGATCTAGATGCTGACTAGGAAGTGGGCAGAATGCAAACCGACCGGGGTATTCTGGACATTTTTATTGAGTCGGCCGGGGTACTTTGGGGACTTCAGGTAAATATTACACTTCTATATAAAGGACTGAGGTAATCCCAAAACCCTAATTCCCATTCATTCCATATCCTATTCATTACTGCTGCTGCTCTGATAGCAGCTCCCATCATCTCTCTCATATACTGACTTGAGCGTCGGAGGCTCTACGCCGGAAACCCCTCCGGCGTTGAGTTCTTGCAGGTGTTCTTGCGGCTCAACAACGGTTCGAACGCCATCACATCAGATCTAAGCTCATTCGCACCGGTTCGACCCAGATCCGGACGTTTTCCCATTGGACCGTTCCAGATCTGAGAAGAGACCCATCATCATTGATTTTAAATTTTAAGAAAAAAATTAGTAAGCACCCGGGTAATACACGGACGTTGTACTAGTTTTATTATATATTACTAGTATAGTATCTGTGCGAGCGATGTACGGAAGCTTTTTTATTTCTAAGCCTTTTAAAAGGCAATTTTGTATTCAAAGTATATAATAAAAGAATGATCATAACATTAATAAAATATTGAAAATAAAATTTATATTATTCAACAATTTATTAAAAACAAATTGTGATTCTTCTTCAGAATAATGCATCACAAATACAATCTGTTGGTCAACATATTGCCCCCATACCCCATATATGTCTTCATGTTTTCCCTTAAGAACAATTTCAAATATATGCAAATTAGTATTTTATTAAATTAAATACTTGAAACCTACCTGTTGTGCTTAGTACAGCCGGCCCATACGCTTTATAATTATTTTTTTATGTATTTATATTTGAAAGAGTTATTTATTCTCTGTAATTGTTTGGTATTTAAATTTGTTAATAGATTTTTCTTGTAGTGTTTCATGATATTTAGGTATTACATTTTTGTTGTTTCTTTATTTATTTTATTTATTTGACAGTCCAATAGATGTTTTTTTTTTGTTGTTTTAAATTGTAGGGTTTGTTGGAAAAAAGAAAACGAATATAAAAAATTTGTTAAATAACGAATGCGACACGGCTTATAGAATGTTTTGTCTGCTCTAAAATTTGTATTCTATAATCCATATAAAATGTGTTATTTCCATTTAATATTTAATATTATCCTTTGTTTAAGATAATTTGTATTTGAAAAAAAAAAAAAAATCGCACGAGAAAATGTATTGTATTATAAAATCTGTGGAAAGAAAAAGTGAATGTACATGATTTTTACCTTGTCCATGAGAAATAGTTGCCCATTCGTTTGCACCGATTTTTACAAGTTTACTTTTTTTATTTCCTGATATTTTTTTCAAAATAATTTTCTAAATTATATAATGGGTTTTCTTAATGTTACAGTTCTCATGTTATTCATCCTACTTCTCATTAAGTAATAATTATGTACATGAAAGCAACAACACAACACTTTCACACGCCGTTAAACCTAAAAAATACTAATAATTAATGTTACAGTTTTCTTAATGTTACAGCTCTCATGTTTTTCTTGTAGTGTTTCATGATATTTAGGTATTACATTTTTTTATTTGTTTATTTATATTATTTATTTGACAGTCCAATAAATGTTTTTTTTGTTGTTGTTTTAAATTGTAGGGTTTGTTGGGAAAAAGAAAACGAATATAAAAAATTTGTTAAATAATGAATGCGACACGACTTATAGAATGTTTTGTCTGCTCTAAACTAAAAATCAGAAACAAAAAGGTTCACATAACCCTAAAAATCTGAAACAAAAGGTTCACATAAACGATCAAATAGTGTCAGATTACAAAATAATTATCCCAAATACGCTATCGTTTCATTAAAAAACAAGTGTCAACATAACCATAAAAATTAGAAATCACAAAATAGTCACCTCAAAACAAGAAAAAAAAAAAAGAACACAAAGTGAATGCGAATGTTGAACCTTCAACATATTCTGCATCAATACTTTGCCATGTCTAGCAGCATTTTGAACTTCAATCGGCATATCTTCGAATATTAGCAAGCAACGACTCAAATCCTTGCATTCGCTGGCCACATATGAACCCCCAAAATGGAATCGGAATGGGCTGCATTCAGAACATGTTCTAAAGTTAATGTCATTAAGTACCAATTTAATACAAATGTAAATTAATAAATTGACAGTAATTATTAAATTACCAAATATGCACGTTCCATGTACGTTTTATCGGTAAGGCCACTCAACTGTATTTTCCTCGACCACAGTGACCACAAATTCTGTGAGACTATTACGATCAAACCATAGATTATAGTCGGTCTTAATATTCTCCGATATCATTAAATGTAACCACCCTTAATATCCCCTCATCATTCCCTCTCACCTCATATGTACGCCCATACACTCAACAGGTACGATAGACATATACTGATGAGCATGAGAAGATGGAAGCCTCTGTAGTATTATAAAAAAAACTTTAACGCCCCGTTCGATTTATAGAATTTCTCGGAATATTCTATTTATTGAATATTATTTATAAGGATATATTTATTTTATTAGTCGCGATGTCGACTTGAATAATAGGGTGGAAAACTCGATCGTTTTATTGAACAACGTTCGTCGTAGGCGATTGCGGTATAATCGCGCGACCCGAATTTAATCCGTTTGAATATGGAATAATTGGGTTATTTATTATTTATTGTCTTTATTATTGTTATTATTATTATTATTAATATTTATTTTAAATGTCTAATTTGCCTAAGTGATTAATATATATATATATATATGTGTGTATGTATATAATATATATATATATATATACATATATATATGTCTATATCATATATTAATTCGGGTGTTATTTAATTATCGAGCCAAACCGTTTAAATCGTTATTTGCCAAACCGAGCCCGAGGACCTGAGAACCGGACCAAATTCTTGAAACCCGCATGAACCGAGCCTCTTGCCCATCAAACCGGCCCATCAGACCTAGTTCTTCTTCTCTTTCCGCGTGCGAGTGTGTGTTTTCTTGTGTGAGAGATAATTATAACCTAGATGCTATATAAATTGGAAAACCCTCTGCTCATGAGATACACCCGCAGCCTTTTCTTTTGCTTTGATCTGCTCGTTCCCCCGCAAAAGAGAAATCTTCCTCCGGCAGCAAGATGAAACGCAGGTTTCGTCTATAATCCCTCCACCATCAGAAAACAGAGCATCTTAATTTCTCGCTTTTACCGCTCCTACCACCATAGTCCATCGCAGCCTTCTTCAGTTTGCTGCAACAGCATGATCACCATCATCGCTGCTATCATCAACCACCATTATCTTCCTCACCGAATTCTTGTCGCAGCACCATCTTCGTCGCCGGTCCCCATCAGGCGTCATCTCCCGTTGCAGCGACCGTCATCACCATCAATCCACAGCCATCTCCTCCATCAGGGGAAAAATTCAAAAGTAGTCCCACAGGTTTGGGGGGTGACACTTTTGGTCCCAACGGAATGGCGAAAATACCAATGGTCCCATAACTTTTAAAAAATAATCAAAAGTGGGACATTTTACGATTTTCCGGGCCGGAAATCCACGCGTCGCTCACGTGGCATTTTATTTACACGCTTTTTTTTTTTTTTTTTGCCCTGCTGGAAATTAGAATTCCCACGTGGACCGATTCAGCAAAATATAAAAGCCGAAAATTGGGAAAAATCGGGCAAAAAAAATTTGCCCCAAATCGTTCTTCCCCAATTCCCAAATCCCTCCAACATATGAACCCTAAGAATTTTCAAATCGCTCCAACCGAACCCTAAGAATTGAGCACAAGATTGAACACAAATGGGATTCCTCCGTCAGAAAATCCACCAAAACTTACCTCCTCCAATATATCGTAAGTGGGTCGCTCCAACATCTGAACTTTTGCTTCACATTTTTCGTGTCCGTTGATTTGTGTATTGTTTTGGTTTTTTTGCCTTGTTCATAACTTTTTGTTTCCCATAAACGTACAGATCCTACGTCTGATTCCTTCACATTGGTTGTGCATTGGGGCGAAAAATTTGAACATTTCCCTGTACCAAAATATGAAGGAGGTAAGCTTTTTATAGTTGACTATGTCACCCCACAAGAATTGGGAATGTTAGCTATGAGTATGTGGTGCAAACAAGTAGGTATTACTGAAGAAATGGGGTTGTACATGTATGAGAGTAGTGGGTTTTTTTTTATTGTGCAGTGACAGAGACTTTAAAAAATTTTTGCCTGATGCTGTTAGAACTAGAGAGATGCATATATATGTTGATTTGTTGCTTCCTGATCCTGGTGTTGGCCCTAATCAGTCTAATGAGCCTTGTCAGTCTAAAGACCCTAAAACTGCTCCTGTGTTTGTTCCAAATGAGACAATTAAGAAAACTTTGGGTTCCATCTGGTTACCAAGAGAACAAGTCATGGGTAAAGACTTGGGTAGGAAGAAGCTTGTGGATGAAAATAAATCTGATTCTGATGAATTAAATGATTCTGACTACAACATGAGTCCTGAAACTGATAGTGAAGATGATGATGATTTGTGGGAAGAACATGTTGATGATATAGACAAAGATGTCATTCATTCAGAAAATGATGATATAGGCAAAGATGTAAATCATTCAGAACCTGCTGATATAGGCAAAGATGTGAATCATTCAGATAATGATGATATAGGGACAGATGTGAATCAGTCAGATAATGACGATGAGGAAGATGATGTGGTTATTGATAGCCCTCAACTAGATGAGTATAGGGTGTGTGATGAAGAGTGTTAGCCAAGTGAGCCTGTTTTCAACCCTGCACTTATTTTCAATCCAACATTTGAATTAGGCATGGTTTTTGCTACTAAGGCAGAATTTAAGAAGGCAATTCAGTCTCATGCTATTACCACAAAAAGAAACTTGAAGTTTACAAAGAATGACAATAGAAGGGTATATGTTGAGTGTAAGGTTGAGAGGTGCAAATGGAGAATAAATGCCCTTAAGAAAGCAGATGACCAGGCTTTCATAATTTCTACATACTTTCCTAATCACAGTTGTCAACCAGATTTCATTGTGAAGAATTTAAAAAGTAGATGGTTGAGTGAAAAGTACCTTGAAACTTTTGAGATTGATCCTAAGAGGACAACCAAAGGGTGGAGGGCTGAAGTGATTAAAAAACTTGGGGTTGATGTGTCCAGGCAACTAGCATAGAGGGCCAAGAGAAGAGCTTTGAAAGTGATACAAGGTGATCCTTCTGTGCAATTCTTTAAGTTATGGGAATATTCTGATGAGCTGAGGAAGACCAATCCTGGAAGCACTGTCATCCTTGACACTGTGACTTCAAATGGTGAAACCAGATTCAGTAAGTTCTATTGTTGTTTTAACGCATTGAAAAGGGGATTCAAAATGGGATGTAGGCCTATAATTGGTGTAGATGGTTGTCACTTAAAGGGACATAATCTAGGTATCTTGCTGACTGCAGTGGGTGTTGACCCCAACAACAATTTATACCCCATAGCTTATGCTATTGTCAGTGGAGAAACAAGAGAGACTTGGTCATGGTTCTTAACCATACTTAAGTCAGACCTAGAGATTGATGTTGATGAGCAAATGACCTTCATGAGTGACAAACAAAAGGGTTTAATACAGGCTTTCAAAGAGGTGTTTCCAAATAGTCCTCATAGGTTTTGTGTTAGACACCTACACTGCAACTTCAAGAATGCAGGTTTCAGGGGATTAAGTTTTAAGTTAGCATTGTGGAGTGCTGCACAGGCTACTACAGTTGGGGAATTTAAGAGGAGGATGATGGAAATGAAAAATCTCAGTCCAGATGCATGGGCATGGTTTCATGATAAAGCACCAAGTGAGTGGTCAAAATCACACTTCTCAGGTGTCCCAAAATGTGATATGGTTCTTAACAATGTCTGTGAGTCTTTCAATTCAAACATCCTTGAGGCAAGAGACAAGCCCATCATCACTTTGCTGGAATGGATTAGAGAGTATCTGATGGTAAGACTCCAAAAGAATATGGACAGAGCAGCTAAAAAATGGCATGGAAAATTGTGTCCTAAGATTCAAAAGATCTTGGACAAACATGTTGAGAAGATGGCTGAGTGCATTCCTATTAAGGCAGATGATAACAATTATCAAATTTCTTGCCCTGCTGGAGAACAATATGCTGTGGTTCTTGACAAAAGAACATGTACATGTAGGGCATGGGAGTTGAGTGGTATACCTTGCTCACATGCTCTTAGAGCCATTATCAACCAAAAAGAAGACCCAGTTGACTTTGTGAGCCCTTTCTACTCAGTAGAGTCCTACAGAATGGCATATGAGAATGCAATCATGCCAATGAGTGGTCAATCTGTATGGGGGCAGACTTCTTATGTTCCTCCCTTACCCCCCATGCCTGGTAAGAAAAAAGGCAGAGGCAGACCCACTTCATTGAGAAGAAGAGAACCTGATGAACCGAGGGGTAAAAGGAAGAGGTCAACTTGTCCATACAAGCTTAAGAAACAACAAACAACTTTGAGGTGTTCTAAATGCCATGAAGCAGGTCACAATGCTCTCAGATGCAAGGTAAATTTAAATTTGTCCTTACATTTCTTTTATTTTCTTAACAGAATCATGTATTTTTAATACATTGGTCATTCTAAGAAATTTCTTATGCTTATGTATATTGTATAGGTCACTGTACAAACCACAGAAGATGCACCACAGCAACAGGAAGCAAATTCCAATGCCAATATCCCTATCAGGAGGGAGAAGTTAAAGGTAAAATGACATATTTTTCTAACAAAATATATCTTTTAATTAATTGCTCCTTATCAACATTGCTAGGTTACTAAGAAAAACACAGATGGGGTTGGAAAGTCTTGTGATGCACCACAACAACAACAAGATGTTCTTGCAAATGCCAATATTTTACCACCAACAGCAGATGATTTGAGGAATAGTGTGATCTCAGATGAGGAGTTGATGGCAGCAATTGATAACTATACTGAGATGGACTCCTATGAACATGACCAGCCTCAGCCACAAGTATATTTTCTTATTTTTTATCATGTATTTTGTTTCCTCATTAACAATTAGATTCTCTATAACTATTTATATTTTTCAGGTTACCAAAAGAGGTGTGGAGGATTCATTTAATGCACAACAAGAGAAGAAAAATACAAATCCAAAGATTTTACCACCCACCCAAGAGGATCTGATGGATAGTGTGATTTCAGACCAGGATTTGATTGCAGCAATTGAAAGCCAGGTAGACAGCAACCTATATCAGTATGTGCAGCCTCAGAAGCCAGGTCCTTCTCCATTTGAGCAGCTGAAGATGTCCTCAAACCAGCCACCTGTGACTAACCCTCTGCAGACTAGGATCAATATAAGGGCACCCCCACCAATCACAGGAGGATATAGCAGACCATTATTCAGTACCAAGCCCAACAGCTCAAAGTCAATTGTGGTGGAAGGTGGGAAAAAGTTCATGAACCTCTCTCAAGAAAGCCAAACTGGAGTGCAAATGAAGAAAGGGAAGGGAAAAAAGAAGTGAAAAAATGAATGTTCACTTAGATTTGTTTTGGACATGTTTTGTTTGTGAAACAATTGGATGTTATCTTAGATGTGTTTTGGGTAGTAATGTGGACAAACAGGTTTTGGTGTAGATGTTATTTGTCATTTTGTTTGAATGTTGGATTTGTTTTGGTTCTCATGTGGTTCTTGGAATTTTGTAGATGTTACATGGATTTTGTTTGAATGAATGGTTCTCATGTGATTCTTGAAATTTTGTTGCTGGATTTGTTAGAACAAGTTCTTGGAATGATTGTTGGAATGAACATGTTTTGTTTGGATGTTACATGGATTTTGTTTACTTTTATGTAAACAAGTAATATAAACAGGTTATTGTGCCCTTTTATGTTCTTACAGTTTCAGCATTAAACAAAGCAGCTAGAAAATAAGAACACCAAAACAGCTTTTGTCATTCCAAATACCAACATATTACATTAACAAATGCTATTACACAACATACAAAAGTAGCTTAACAAAAACATGATCCTACCATCTTAACCATCCTACCATTCAAAATGCAAACACCAACATCATCACTATGCCAACAATCAAAGTCACTGAAGCATTCAAAATGCTATTAAAGATCCTAACAACATCTAAAAATAACACATCACAGTCACTGAAGCATCTTCACTTGATTCATTCCATTTGGGTTCTTAGCACCTTTGAAATTGGATAAAATAACCAACACCAGCAAAAGAATCAAAATGAAGACTATCTTCTTCAACTTTTTGTTCAACTCCACCAACTTTTCATTTTTCTGTTTCAGCTTCTCAATCTCAGTTTGCCTTTCATTCATCTTTCTCAAGAGGCCCGGAATTATCATTTTAGACCTGCGACACATTGGAGGATCGAACCAGTCAAAGTAATCACACCCTCCATGCTGTAAGAGTCAAATTTAGAAATCAATAAACCAGAAAATCCAAGAACATGAACCAGCAATTCTAATTAACACCTCACCTCATAATTCAAGCATGACTCGAATCGCCGCCCAGGGTTGGTGTCCTTCCATGATGTCCGAATCACCGTCCTCCGACCACAATGGCATGTCCCATCTCCGGTGACGAAAGACATATTTCAATTAGGGTTGAGATTTGAAAAAAAATTAGAAATTGTGGGAACGAATCTGAGTACGCCCGTTTCTACTTTGATCTTTTGCTCAGTTGTATTTCGATCGACACAACTTTCGTGGGGAATTTGGGGATTAGGGTTCTAATGTTGGAGGGATTTGGGAATTGGGGAAGAACGATTTGGGGCAAATTTTTTTTGCCCGATTTTTCCCAATTTTCGGCTTTTATATTTTGTTGAATCGGTCCACGTGGGAATTCTAATTCCCAGCAGGGCAAAAAAAAAAAAACAGCGTGTAAATAAAATGCCACGTGAGCGACGCGTGGATTTCCGGCCCGGAAAATCGTAAAATGTCCCACTTTTGATTATTTTTTAAAAGTTGTGGGATCATTGTCATTTTCGTCATTCCGTTGGGACCAAAAGTGTCACCCCCCAAACCTGTGGGTCTACTTTTAAATTTTTCCCCCTCCATCAGCGACGAAAACCAGACGTCAAGCTTCCTCCCTCCACGCGCAGAGCCACCATGAACTTACTGCTCCTACATGACCTGCAACTCGCCGGACCACCGTTCTTAGCCTTCGGGTCCCGTCGAGTCCTGTCGAGTCCCGTCGGATTGTCGAGCGTAGCCGTCGAGTTCTGCCGAGTTCCGTCAGAGTGTCGAACAAAGCCGATGATTCCCGGTGTATTATTTTTGTTTTCCCGCTGCTCTTGCTTGTCCCTGCTCGTGCGATCAGCCCCTGACCGCCCAAGCGAGAGGCTCCAGTTGCTGAACTCGAGGCCAGCGCGCGACCCTGGTTCTGTTTTTCCGGTCGTCTCCTTCGCGAGTTTCAGCCCCGTTGCTCCTGTCCGTTGTTCGAGCGTTCTGACGACCACCGCTGTCGGCATCCCACCAGTACCTCGAGCGAGCCGAAGCTTAGCCGTCGAGCCCCACGGGCACTCGCGGTTCGACCGTTTAGTCTCATTTCAATCTCTTTCGTACAAACGATTCCCGATAACGGTACCTAGGCTCGAACCCCGTCTCGTTTAATTTCGTGATTGTGTTATTGTAAAATATTACTGTTAATGTTCTGGTTGTGTGGGTTACAAGTTGATTACGTGCCTTGGATATATTATTGTGTCGTATTATGAGTTTACATGCGTTTTTTATATCAAAGTGATTGTCGTCACTTTGGTTTATTATCGAACTGAGTATAGAGTGGTATTTTTCGTTTAAATCCCAGAGTTATAGGTACTTGGATTTTTTCTTGATTTATTAGTTTTGGTTTGAGGTCGTTTCGATGTGTATATCATGAGTTATGAATTTTCTAAACCGAGCATGCTGCTGAATTGTAATTAATTCATGATAAATTGTGTGGTTGCCTGAATGCTGTAAAATTTTATATGTGATGCTCTGTGAAGATTTTGTAAGTTATGTAAAATTTTCAAGTCGAAACACTATTTGTAGCTATTTTAATTAATTAAATTGGTTTCTAGTCATAATTTTGTAAAATTCATTAAAAATCGTATAGTTGGAGTTTTGAGCTGAAATTTTGAGGAGTATCTTAATTTTTGTTATTTTGTGTTGTGCCAAAATTATAGATAAAAATTCAAAGTGTATCTATATGAACTATTAACGTTGGATTTTGGCGTTGTTTTTGCTTAAATTATTTAAAAATGCTCTCGGATGAATTAGGGCTGAAACTTGGTGAGATTATGTGTTTTTGTATGCATTGTAATGTGGTAAAGTTTCAGCTTGATTGTTTGAGTCTAACTCTGGATTCTGAATTTTATTTATTTTGGAGTTTTCGTCTAGGTTCGGGATTAGATTTTATAGATGTTGGCATGACTTATGTGTATTAGCTGAGGTATATTAGTTGTGTTCGGACCTAGTAGTCACTCCAAAGTACTTAACTCGGTCAAGGAATCCACGAGTCACTTAGTCGATATGATTTCGGCTAAGTATATGTGCTTTGATTGTTGTTTGTGTTGGATAGTCAGTTGATAGGCTATCATAATTGTTGTAGGTTCTTTGAGCTGAACTTTTTTTGATAATTCCCTCAACTCTGTGTTTAGCTACATCTGGGAATCCAGGTGGGTTTATGTTTAAAAATTGGCTATGCCGTAAATGTTATTATTGCTACTACTGTTTAAATTGTGGTATGATCAAAGTATGCATGTGGAACATGTAACCTTCGATGTGAGTTGTACCGGTCGTCGAACGGTTATCCCCGTTATTATAGAACAGACCCCGTTAGGGTAATTTCCTCTATGCGCCTGTAAGACCAGGGCCATGCTCGGTCGAAGCATGAGACCAAGGCGGTGCTCGGTCGATTCCCTATTAGACCAGGGCGGTGCTCGGTCGATTCCCTATTGTGAGTCAGGGTGGTGCTCGGCCGACAGGGGAAACTCCTACTGGCTGGACACTCGTTGTAAGGCCAAAAGGCCGAGGGTCGTGGCTTTCGATATATAGTCGGCAGTAGTCTATTGATATAGGTGTGCACATGAGTCTTATTATTGATTATTGTGATTATTGATGGGAGAATGTTGTAGATTATTGCTTCGTATACATGCTGAGAGCTTATCTTTCGATTATTGATTACTGTTTATTATTGAGGCTAACATTTACTCTTGTGCTCATCCCCACCTGCTCTTCATGGATGCAGGTTATTATGGCGGGCACGGTGGAGGGAAGCGAGTGGTCGTCACAAAAATTGTTATTGCTTCCACTTGAAATTGAATTATTGTTATTATTGTTTATAGATTATTGGATTATTGATAATTCGCATTGTTGACATGTTAAATGTCATGTTTTCCATACTTTTTTGGTGTTTATTTGAGCTTAATTATTGATTTTAATTGATTTCTATAATTTCTGTAGGATATCTCGGAATTTGGAATTTATAATGATTGGAGAGCAAAAGAGACGAATTTGAGCTATGGCGTGGGCACACTAATTTCCTACAAGAGTTGGAAGAAGGAAGGAGTCTCAAGTTGGAATGAGAAATAAAAGACTTTATGGAGTTATTATTTATTTATGGACTATTTTAATTTATTAAGATATTTTGGAGAGAGAATATTATTTTCTATGTATTTTTCTAGGATTAGGATTAGACTGAAAATCAGACTGCTAGGTATTATTTTTTCTCTCTCCTCTCTCTTTTCTCTTCTATTCACTCGACGTTTTTATTTTTTTTATCTTATCTATTTTGGCGATCTGCTTGGAAACGCACAGACGCAAGACCGCGGACAGAAGAATTTCTTCTGCTATTTTTTTATTTCTAATGTCTTTATTATTTTTAGGATGAATTTTATGAAGACTTCTACCATATTTATGGATAGCTAAATTATTTTTCCAGCCAAAGGATTATTCATGATTTGGTTTTACATGATTTGTGAGATCTAATTGAGTTTTCAATTCCCTATTCTCTTTTATTCGTTTTTCTCTTGTATTTATTATCAATTGTTATTTGGATTGATTGATGCAAAAAGAGCTCTTTGTTCAATTATCTGAATAGCATATCCCCATTTAGGACATTAAATTCGTAATTTTTTTATTGTTCTAATATTAGTGGCAGAGAACATAGTTGATTAGTAAGGGTTTTTGATTTTATGTTTAGGGAGATATATGATCTAGTCTAAATGATCCTACATGTGTGTTTGTTGGCTAGAATTGGTGGTCCTTCTAGGTTTCAATGTTGTTGATAGATTAAATCCTATGATCGTATCTAAGACTGTCTGTTGATTGGAGAAATAATTAGTGATCGTATCTTGATTATCGAACAATTAAGGAAGGATAGGTTATTAGGTCGTACCAATAACCATA
The DNA here is from genome assembly GCA_902706635.1 of Striga hermonthica. Classification (NCBI taxonomy): domain Eukaryota; kingdom Viridiplantae; phylum Streptophyta; class Magnoliopsida; order Lamiales; family Orobanchaceae; genus Striga; species Striga hermonthica. Next base: position 557,050 of record CACSLK010027773.1, on the reverse strand, counting down.
ACCAGTTTAATTGAGAGTAGGAGAATTATCTTTGCATCTATGATCGAATCATTGAACCATTTGTACGAATCTTTCCTTTGGTTGGATATTTTATCTCCTTTATTCATTTTATTCAAATCTCGAATCTCTCCTTTTTGTGTTTATTTTCATTGAACTGCATTTTTATTATTTTAGGTAGATTGAAATATCAAAACCCCCCCATCTTTTTATTTATTTGTTATTCTTTCACGAAATAGTTGCATCAACTCATTTCATCCAATCTCTGTGGATACGACTCTACTCATTTACAATTTTATATTTTAGACGAGTAGGAATTTATTATTGTTGGTTTCGACACCCATCAATTTTTGGCGCCGTTGCCGGGGATTTTAAATTAAAATTAGATTTGTTTTGATGCCACGTTCTTTTCGTGCAGGAAATCTACTAGAGTACGATCCAAAAATCGAGAAAACTGCAAAGCGGTTGCGGAAAGAAGCTAATTTTTTGCGTGCTCAAGAGTCTTCTTCATCTTCCCTCGGATTAAATATTGCCCTTGATTTGGAGGATTCTTCTAGTGATTCAGAAGTTGAAACTGATTCAGAACTTGAAATCGAAACAGAAGCTGAGCCGATTATGGCACAGAGACAGCAAACGCTACGAGAATTGAATGCTCCAGACATAGAACAAACTCCATTGTGCATTGAGTACCCAACGATGGAGGCAGATTTGAGCTCAGGTCCGGTCTCATCCACATACTTCCTAAGTTCCGTGGACTTGAGAATGAGGATCCACATAAACATTTGAAAGAGTTCCATGTGGCGTGTTCAAGTATGAAGCCACAAGGTGTCACGGAGGACCAAACCAAACTTCGAGCATTTCCTTTCTCATTGATCGATAGTGCTAAAGATTGGCTATTTTACTTGCCTCCTGGATCTGTTACCACGTGGAATGGAATGCTACGCCTGTTTCTCGACAAATATTTCCCTGCTTCAAGAGCAGCGAACATTCGGAGGGGCATTTGTTCAATCAAACAAAAGGATGTCGAGATGCTCCATGATTACTGGGAACGATTCAAGCAACTTTGCTCTTGTTGCCCTCAACATGGGATCTCTGAACAACTCCTCATCCAATACTTTTATGAGGGCCTACTACCGATGGAGAGACAGATGATGGATGCCGCTAGTGGAGGAGCCATAGCAAACAAGACACCTGCTCAAGCAAGAGAATTGATCTCCACCATGGCTGCTAACTCTCAGCAGTTCGGTTCCAGACATGACACCTACCAGAGGAAGTTGAATGAGGTGAACGTGTCGTCTCTTGAAAGTCAAATAGCTAATTTGACTTCAATGGTTCAACAGTTAGCAACTTGTGGCGTGCAACAAGTGAAGGCTTGTGGGATTTGTGCTGATTCCGGACACCCCACTGATATGTGTCTGACACTTCAAGAAGATTCCCCAGAGCAAGCTAATGCGATTGGAGGATTCCCGGGCCCACCACACAGGAAGTATGACCCCTTCTCCAACACTTATAATCCAGGATGGAGGGATCATCCTAGTTTAAGCTATGCACCGAGGCCTCAGATCCAAACTTCATGCCTAGACCGCCTCCACCTCCTCCTCAACCTCAACAGCATGCCACGAGTTCCAACTCATCTTTTGAAGATATGATGAAGTCACTTGTCTTGAACACTCAACAATTTCAACAAGCGACTCAAAAATTTCAACAAGAGACAAGGAGTAGCATAAAAAATCTCGAGGAACGGTTCAACCAACTCGCCTCTTCTGTGAGCCACAACGAGTCTCAAGTTAAACTACCATCACAAACGGTGATTAACCCAAAGCAGAATGCAAGTGCAATAACCTTGAGAAGTAGAAAGGAGCTAGAAGATGCTAAGAAACCAAGCAAAAAGAGAAATCTCGAAGAAGAAGTTGAAAAAGAAGTTGCACATGATGCTATCAAAGGTCAGGATGCGGACCAAGGTAAGCCACTGAAACCCTTAGCTCCTATTCCCCCTTTTCCGTCAAGATTGTCTAAATCGAAGAAGGAAGAGGAGGAAAAAAAGATATTTGATACTTTTCGTAAGGTCGAGGTAAATATTTCTTTACTTGATGCTATTAAACAAATTCCTCGATATGCTAAGTTTTTGAAAGAATTATGCGCGAATAAGAAGAAATTGAAAGGCAATGAATTTGTGAGTATGGGTGAGAATGTTTCTGCTGTTCTTAAGAAAAAAATTGCCGCCGAAATGCAAGGATCCAGGTATGTTTACTATTCCTTGTAAAATTGGGAGTGTGAGAATGGAAAGAGCAATGTTAGATCTTGGAGCTTCGATTAATGTCATGCCTATGTCTATTTATGGTTCTTTGAATGTTGGGCCCTTGAAAGAGACTGGCGTGATTATTCAACTTGCTGATAGATCTAATGTATATCCTGAGGGTGTGTTAGAGGATGTTTTGGTTCAAGTCAATGAATTGGTATTTCCTGCTGATTTTTATGTGCTTGACATGGAAGAAGATGCATCAACTCATTCATTGATTTTGCTAGGAAGACCATTCTTAAAGACTTCTAGGACGAAAATTGATGTATATGATAGGACACTTACTATGGAATTTGATGGTGATATCATTAAATTTAATATTTATAATGCTATGAAATATCCTTGTGAGTCGTCTTCGGTTTTTGTCTTAGATGTTATTGATCCTTTAGCAGAGAAAGTGTTTGAGTTAGGTGATGAAGATGCATTGATCATAGCACTTAGCAAGAACTTTAGGCATAGTCATCCATGTAAACTCATGAAGAAATTCGAACTAGAAGTGGACTTGCTTGAAGCTATTCATGATTTGGATTCACTTCCACCTTTGAAACACATTGTCTCTTTTATTGAGTTGTCTTCTTCTCATGCTAAACTTTTACCTTCTACTACGCAGACACCATTGTTGGAGTTAAAATCTCTCTTAGATCACTTGAAGTATGGTACTTGGGAGAAAAAGAGACTCTTCCATTTATCATCTCCAATAAGTTGTCCACTTTAGAGGAAGAGAAGTTGATTCGGGTCCTTAGAAAATTCAAGGAGGCTATTGGGTGGACGATTGCAGACACCAATTCAACAAGTAACTCCTGGTTCTGTTGCCTGAGAAAGAGAGGGTTTTGGGTGGACGATTGCCTTCCACGTGTACTCATAGGATATTGCTTGAAGAAGGGAGTAAGCCTTATCGACAGGCCCAACGTCGTCTTAACCCACCTATGATGGAGGTGGTAAAGAAAGAAATCTTGAAACTTCTCGATGCAGGTATGATCTATCCAATCTCGGATAGCACTTGGGTAAGTCCGGTTCAAGTTGTGCCCAAGAAGACAGGTATTACAGTAGTAGAGAATTTTGAAGGTGAGCTCGTAGCCACTCGTGAGCAAAACGGGTGGCGGGTTTGTGTAGATTATCGAGCTTTGAATGCATTGACACGAAAGGATCATTTTCCATTGCCATATTCTTTGGATTAGTCACGTTACAAGCCACGATCCTTTTTGTTGATACCCTCTTTTGAACCTTGAATTGAACCAATTATATAAATTTTTTGTAACCATGATGAGCTTATGTGTGTAGACTTGACTGTGGTTTGTTTGAAGCTTAGTTATCTAATATGTACTAGTTCTTGTCTTCTCT
>CACSLK010027773.1:503265-521992 GCA_902706635.1 Striga hermonthica | reverse complement strand
ACGATTTATTTTTCGTCACATGAATTTCGTCACTTTTTGGCAGATTTCTTGTAGTGCAAGGTTGAATAACTTGGATTCAGCTGATGGGGTGGCTACTGATCCTAAGAAAATTGAGAGCATGTTAATGTGGCCTACACCAACAACAATCAAACAACTAAGAGGGTTTTTGGGGCTGACTGGTTATTACAGGAGGTTTATTAAAGGTTATGGTGAAATCAACAAACCCCTTACTATATTACTGAGAAAAGATCAATTCAAATGGGGGAAGGAAGCTGATGAGGCCTTTGAGAAGTTAAAGGGAGCCATGACTAAAGCACCTGTTTTGGCCCTACCTAATTTCTCTAAACCTTTTATGCTTGAGACAGATGCCAGTGGACATGGGATTGGTGCTGTGTTAATGCAAGATGGTCAACCTATTTCTTTTCTTAGCAAGTTATTATGTCCCAATAACCAGGCCCTATCAGTTTATGAAAAAGAATTTCTAGCTGTATTGCTAGCTGTTCAGAAATGGAGGCATTATCTCCTTGGGCACAAGTTAATTATTAAAACAGACCAACAATCACTCAAGTACATTTTAGATCAAAAGGCTACCTCACCATGGCAACAAAAGGAAATCATCAAGCTCCTAGGGCTTGATTTTGAGGTACATTTGAGAACAGGGCTGCTGATGCTTTATCCAGGGCCAAAATTGATGATGGATCTTGTTTGGCTATTACCACCTTGATTCCTAACTGGATGCAACAGGTAATAAACAGCTATGATGAGGATCAAACTTACAGGGGTTTGAGGGAGAAGTTGGTGTTAAATCCTAACAGTGAACAACACTACACTCTGTTGGGAGATATAATCAGATACAAAGGAAGGATGTGCATTGGGAATGACTCTCAGTTTAGGCAAGAATTGATATCCTACATGCACAACACTTCAGTGGGGGGCCACTCAGGAGTACAAGGTACTTACATGAGAATAAAAAGGGTATTCTACTGGAAAGGGATGAAAGGGGATGTGACCACTTTTTTGTCAAAATGTGATATCTCTAGGGTCAACAAACCCTCACATGAACCCACCCAAGGGTTATTACAACCCTCACATGAACCCACCCAAGGGTTATTACAACCCCTGCCTATACCTGAAGAGCCATGGACTCACATCTCAATGGATTTTGTGGAGGGACTACCTAAGTCATTTGGGAAAGACACCATTTTGGTGGTCATTGACAGACTCACCAAGTATGGCCATTTCATTGCCTTGTCACATCCCTACAATGCACAAGGAGTAGCCAAGGTATTCTTAGACCACATTTACGGGCTTCATGTGTTGCCCACATGTATTGTTACAGACAGGGATAAGATTTTCGCTAGCATATTTTGGAAGGAGTTATTGAAGCTAATTGGGGTGTCACTGAATCTGTCATCTGCTTATCATCCCCAAACAGATGGGCAAACAGAGAGGCTCAATCAGTGTTTAGAGAACTATCTCAGATGTATGGTACATCAAACCCCAAAGAAATGGATTAGTTGGCTTTCTATGGCTGAGTATTGGTACAACTCTAACTACCACACTTCCCTTAAGGCTATACCTTTTCAGGCACTATATGGTTATGAACCTAACCCATTGCAAACTAAAGCTTATCTAGATTCTCACAACCATGAAGCAAAGGAGTTTGTGCTAGACAGGAAGGTAATGGTGCATAACTTAAAGGAAAACCTCCTAATAGCACAGAACAGGATGAGGGTAAATGCCAACAAACAAAGAATTGAAAGAGAATCAAGGTTGGTGAGATGGCTTACCTTAAGCTGCAACCCTATAAGCAAAATTCAGTCCAGTTGAGGAAGAATGTCAAGTTATGCTCAAGATATTTTGGGCCCTACGAAATCATAGAGAAAATAGGTCAAGTGGCATACATATTAGCATTACCAGAGGGATCTAAAATTCATCCCGTGTTTCAAGTATCTCTCTTAAAAAAGAAGGTAGGGGAAGGAGACTCATCTGTTCTGAAAATCCCGGATGCCGAAGAAGATGGTCAACTCAGGGTGGAGCCTACTGAGATCCTTGATCCCGTGTGGTGATAAGGGAGAACGAGGAGGTACAACAACTACTGGTTGTTTGGGGAGACAAATTGCTCAACATTTTTTCGTGGGAAGATGAGAAATTTCTGAGGAAGAAATTCAAAAACTTTGATCCTTGCGGACAAGGATCTAAAGAAGGGAAGGGAAATGTTATGTATTTGCAAATTTTTGAAAATGGATCGGAGGGAATTGGGATTTTACAGAAGAAAGGGGAAGGTGAAGGAGATGCAATCGAAATGGCTGAAATGGAAAATGAGAAAGAAGATAGGCTTTGTCCGAAAATGGGAGATGTCTTGAGGAAGAGACACGTGGTGGCCAAATGACCGTAGATCTCGAAGGCAAAGAACTTAATCCAGCGGTACACGTGTAAACCGATCAAGAGAAGAAAAATGGTACTCTTTTAGTGTTCTTTTGCAATTTATCATTTATTTTAATTAAGGGGAAGTTAGTAATATGTATTTTGGGTTTTTATCCAATTTGGGAAATAAGTGGGACCATGTGAGTGAACTGTTGCAAATGGAGAACATGCAGAAACGAGAATCAGTTTGTTATGCAACAAAATTTATTCTTTTCTCTCCTCTCACTCTTTCTCTCTATATATCTATTTTTCTCTCTAAAATCACCTTCATCTTCTTCCACTTTTCTTCACCACAAAATAGAGAAAAAAATTACAAAAAAAATATAAAAAATTCTACAATCTATTACGGGACATAACAGATATATTCATCAGTATTACTGATGTCAAACAAAGTGAGAAGCTCCTAAAGTCGACGCGTAAAGTGGGAAATCAGCAGTGTACCTATAATGCTTAGTTTGTCCATGAAGGATGATTCGGTATTTACCAATAGTTTGACTTTTACATGTCAATGTTTTTATCTACTTGATAGTTTTTTATAGCATAAACCACACCTTCTTCAAATTCGTTGACATAATTAGCAATGTTGAGCGGATGAATTATGTCAGCAATACAATAACCCTACAAATCACGAACTTGTTTAAGAACAATAACTACAAATAAAATATGAATGTAAAATAGTTGTAATGCCCCGTTTATTTAATAAGAGCATAGCTTTCTTGCGTTTCATTCCACAGCTCGACTTTGTGTAATTCAAATCCTTTTAATCTAATTAATTTGTCAAATCAAAATGAAGGTAAAGTAGATGTCCTCGTTTACTTATTTTTTCTAATTGGTAATCTTTTAATTTTCTCCTCAGTTTAGCTAAGTCTTAGGCATGCCTAAAATTTTGAAAATTTTGCCCAAGTAGTTTAAGTGTACTCGGCCATTTCTATTTCATGAGGCAAGAGTTCAAATTTTCCTAAGCCTACTTGGCCATAATTCTTTTGAAGCCTAAGTCCTAATCTGCCTAAGTGCTCAAGATTTGTCCCTAAGACCTTTAAGTCCTCGGTCAAGAGAAAATAAGTTTTTCCAAGCCCACATAAGACCTATCACTTAGTACAAGCCCAAATTCTAGAATTTGAATTTCCAAGCTCCCTCTTAAGACCCTTAGACCTGGTCTTGCAGCCCTCAACCAACTTTCATTAATTCTCAGCAACAAACCAACATCAGCTCACCTCAAGCTCCCACTCTTACTCCCTCAACCGCCATGCACTATGAGGGGCCCTAACTAATCACTTTCCCAAAGACTCAGCATCACTCCCTTCCACAGCTGCTCCCTCAATCCCCCTCTATTTAAACCTCAAACTACACCATTCGCACCTCCATTTGCTCCCCTAAAAAGGTCCACCGAGAGCACAAAAAAATTTACTAAGCCCCTTAGCAAAAGTTCCCCAGCACACCTCACAGCCGAGAGCTATCTAGGAGACCCGCGTGCAACCGAGCACTACCTGTGCAGCGTTGAAAGAGACGTCCGACGAGCTGAGGCAGAGGAGAACTGAATGTCATCTGAGAGGAAGAGATTTAATCCACCAGAATCTATTGAGGCTAGCATAACCAGCCAAAAGTCGAGATCTTTCAGCCCAACCAGCTGAGAGCCTCTAGCCTTACCCGAGCCATTCATGTCCATTTTTGAAATCCCAAAAGAAAGGTAAACGACTGAGCTCCTTAACTCATTTTATGGCCGAGATGATGAGTTGGATTCTAAGGCTTAAAAATTCATGACATGCTAGACTTTGTTAAAGTTGAAGAGTTTAAGATATGCTTGTTGTGTTATTTATTTATTATTTAATTTTTATATATTTATTTTTTTTTTGCCTTGTATTAGCATGTGTTGTTGAACCCTTTTCGTGTGTGATATGGGATATTATACCCACAAGGGTAAACCGGTCTGCCGAACCGCTCGAAGGGGTTGTACCGTGAGGAAGCCAAACAAATCTAGTGATAATCGAGCAAGATGACGATGGTCGAGCACCCAGAAGGCAAGACCTGGAAGAGTCTAGGACAGACAACGTATCCCAAGTAGCGGAAAGATCGACCAGTCAAGCAGTCGACCAGTCAAGCAATCGACCAGTCACACAGTTAAGCAATTGAGCAATCGAGCAGTTGAGTCGACCTCAATAGATCGACCACTTTATGGGTTTGCAGTATTCTGATCGACCTAGTCACAGGCGCGTGCAAGAGCCTCAAACCGAATTTCAGGGGAATATTCAGAGGAATAATCATCCCATGTGCAAGGGACACTTGGCGAGAATGCATTGGTTGACAGCGATAACTACCTCTGACAACTCCCAGCGTCACCTCTGACATGCGCGCGGTGTGTCAGAGTACGGACGGGCAGCTGGGGCAGCCCTTATGTCAGGTATCACACCCCTATATAAACAGGGGTGAGCCTTTCTTCCTTAACACACGATTTCCATTATTCTACTCAAACATACACATATTTACTTAAGCATCGGAGGCTCTTCAATGGAGAACTCCCCGGTGCGAGAGTTGTTTGCAGGTTTTTCGGCGTTCTACCGGCAAGGACAAGAGGCGATCTATTCCAAACCGGCCAAGACGCTCACACTTGCATTATTGGTGCCGTTTGTGGGACTTCTCGTTCAAAAAGCAGTGTTCGGATTTGTTGAGCTCAATAGCTATGGCGGACAAGATTCCCTGAACTAACTTACAGTCGTCGTTCGATGAGGCGTGGACGACGACCTGGCTAATTGGGCATGGCCCTCCTCCAGGTTTCTCGGGCCCTTCGCAAACTTCGATCACTCCCACGCCTGTTCTCCAAGGTGTGGATGTGCCGGCGACGATCCCGGAGGAGGTGCGGGCTCCAGTCGTGAAGAAGCTAGTGCAGCTGCTGCGGCAGCGATGCCACCGCCGCCTCAGCCAAATCTCGTAGGAGCACAACCAGGAGGACCCGCGGGTCAGGGAAGAGCACCAGCACGGGTGGATGCCTAAGTTCTCGGTCAAAAGATGGTGGCGATGACCAGGGAAGAGATGCAGAGGATGGTAGCGATTGCGGCGGCGCAAGCGGTTCAGCAAGTCACAAACCACACATCTCATACCGTGAATGTGCTGACCACGGTGGAAGGAGGCCAGGAGGAGGATGTGTCTAGCCATGGAGATGGAGGAGATGTGATGTAGCACCCCTCCTAATTTTTCTAGAATTTATAAAATCAGAGTAAAATTTTTGCTTTTTATTTTTGAAAAACTCTTTAACTTTATTTTCGAAAATACTCATACTAACTCGCGGGATGCTACTAACTTAATCTCTTTCTCATGCAGACGTAAAAATAAACACATGCAACCTAATCAAATCCGTTATATAGAGGTAACACGGAGATAAAGGAATTATACATGCATAAATAACATGCTAGTTTTGAAAATGCGGAAGCTAAAATATACTGAGTGCACGCATAATAATAATAATACATGTTCATATGAATGACATGTAAATGCGTTAAAAAAGACTACTAATGACCACGCGCCACTGCTGCTCACGCGCCATGCACCGCTCCGTCACCTGAAAAACGTAATGGGGGCGTGAGCAAAACCACTATTCTCCGCAAAGACCAGTACTTACTTAAACATCCTCGTTAATTTCAATATCATGAATTTAAGTATATAAGTGCTGAACTGAAACTAATCTGATCTCGGCTTAACTGAACTGAATTGAACTCGGCTTAACTGAACTTAACTGAACTTAACTGAACTGAACTCGGCTTAACTGAACTGAACTGAACTCGGCTTAAAGCCGCCCGGCACAAGGCCGCTAAATCATGTGCACATCTGATGGGTCATTAAGGCCCAGCTCGGCCTCCATCAGAACCTCGGATGGGACATTAAGGCCCAGCTCGGCCTCCACTCGCAGGCAATATAACTGGCACAGGATGGCACATTAAGGCACGTTAGTGCCTCCACCCTGGCGATATAAATGGACATAGGATGGCTCATTAAGGCACATTAGTGCCTCCACCATGGGTGATTTAACTAGGCCTAGGATGGAACATTAAGGCCCGTTCAACCTCCACCCTTAGCGATATAACTTTTCTCATACATACCTCGGACATGGTACGGAAATTAAAGATGATGTAGAACCAGTACGTGACCCCCACCTGATAAGCTGGTACTGCTAGGCAAGTGCTGGATGACTGGTAGCTGTCGGAGGCTCGAATCTCCTTATGCTACATAGATATTTGAGCAAAATGTTCTATGTACTAAGCTCAAACTGAAAAACTTGATTACTACTATTATCATATCTTATTAGGTTTGCTGACACGGTCTTTAAAATCATTTAATCTTGATTTGAAGGATTTATGAGCTAAATTGAGATATTATTGCCTTGAGGCTTTTTAGAGTTCTCTTTCTCTTCGGAATTTAATTAGTTAACTGAATAAATTAATTTCCTTCACTCAATTAGAATCAGTTTTCTTATCACATTACATATTTTATAGTCAATGAATTAGAATCATACAACATACCGAAATGTTTGTGTATCTTTTGTAGTCACAAAATTTCCCACAAAAGCATGTCAGCACTCACCTATTAGACTAGCCAGGTTGTGCTCTACAACATTGAAGAGGTGTGTGATACTATGTTCATTTAATTCCGCTACACCTTACATTAATCTTCTTAATCCTTTTAAATCATCTCTAAGGCTAGTTAACTGAACCTTAAACTTATGAAATAAACCTATTTTGGCAGCAATACAATGGCATGAACACAACTACAGAATTTCTTCCAAATTCAGGACAAAATACAATTTTTTTTATGCTTCTCTTTTCTTTCATTTTTATTGAATTTAATTACCATATTTTAAGGCCATTCAACCTACTCATAATCTCTAGAAATCTAATACATTTGCAGCCTTATAATGACATGAGAACAGGCTTAATATAACTTCTCATTTCAAGGTTAAAATACTTTAAAAATGTCTTTCTTTTCATAACTAAGCACCGCATAAACAACCTATTTTCATGCTTTATTTCCTCATAAAACTAGGCATGCTTTCATAAATAAAAACTGAACAAAACACCTCAAGATTCACACATAACAGCATCTCTTCTATTAGAAACTGAACTAACATAGGCCTGCTATCTAATTCATCTGTTAATAAATCTTAACTAACTTTTCTCAGCCATATCAGGGTACAAAGGATCTCAGCCAAATTACCTTTCGAAGGGTTCGAATTGAAAATAGGAACACGGAAGTGTTGCTGCTGAACAGAAAATGTGCCCGGCTACTGCTCGCTCGTACGGCAAGCTCGAAAAGGAGCCGACGGTTCGGTGATGGAAAACAGCTGCTGCTCCTCGGAAATCTCTCACCGAGGTTGTGAACAAGGAAAACGTCGTCGCTCGTTGTCGCTATGGCGAACGGCTATTGTTCGTTGAAAAGAGCTCGACGGGGGCACCGCTGCAAATGGGCGCGCAGTTGTGGAGGTTCGCCGACCGCAGTTGGTCGTAAGAGAAATGGAAGGGCTGGACCGTCGCTGCTGCTTGCCGACTCCTCCTATATTGTGTGCGACACTGAAGGGCTGGAACTTGGTCGGTCAACGGCTGAGGAAAAATCCTCCGATGGCACTCGCTACTTCTGTTCGAAGTTCGAGGGGCTGAGATGGTGGGTTCGACGTGAACGGCCGGCATGGAGTTTTCTTCTCCGGCAGGCCCGACTCACGGCGGGAAAGGAAATAACTAGGATTTATGGTCTGAGATACTTGAGAAATTGAAGGGGAAGCTTTGATCGACTTTTTGAGGTGATCCATGGACGATGGAAGATGGAGATTGAGATCGATATCTTGCAGCGAGATTGATCGAAGAAAAGAAAGTTTGCTTTCTAAGATAAGGTTTGATCTTTTTAAGAGGATAAGATTCTTGTGTATGGATAAGCTTTTTGTGGTCAAAGTGAGCTAAGAGAAATGAGCTAAGGGTTCTATTTATAGATGAACCATAACCTAGGGTTTTCTCTTCTTAGACTTAAAAAAATCGGGCCTATTCAACTTGCGCTCGATAAATAAAATTCTACTTGGGCTGTATAATTAAATATTGGGCTCGGATAATAATCACTACTAGGCTCGAGTATTTAAAAATATAACTATGGCTCATTAAATTAAATACCACTTGACCGAACATTAACGACTCGATTTAAATAATTGGGCCGGTTGGCCGGAATAACATAGCTCACTTAGATGGGCTCGGAAAATAAAATAATTGGGCTCACTCGGGAATTAAATAAATTCTCGACTTTTCTGATACTCGATTAAAATAGTAAATCGAGGCTTAGACTTAGGATTCTATCTCGTTTCCAAAATAATAATTCGAATGTTCTTTCCATGGCTTAGACTTGAAATTTAATAAATTATGCGATTAAAAATAATAATTCTTGGCATAATTCAAATATTACTAATTCTGATAAATAAAGTCGAGAGAATCATATAATTTTGGGTCGGGGCTTACATGTGAGGGATAGGGCGATGGAGAGAATGGCGGAGCAGTTGTGCCAGTTGCAGGACAAGGTCGAAGGAAGGCAAGATAGGAGAGCGCGAGGACACCCTTTCTCGAGGGAGATCTTGGCTGCACCTTTGCCGAACAATTTCAGGGAGACTAATTTGGTGTTTGATGGGTCATTTGACCCGTCGAGGCATGTGAGAACTTTTCAAAATATGGTAGTGTTGCATGGATATTCTAATTCTATGTGTTGCAGGGCTTTCTTATCGACCTTACGGGGAGGAACACTCTACTGGTTTCATCAGTTACCCTCGGGGTTGATCGCTCATTTCGAGGATTTTTTCAGCAAGCTCACCAATCAGTACTCGAGCGCGGTGGCTCAGGAGAAAACATATTTGACCCTGATGGTGATAAAGCAGGGGCAAAAAGAATCATTGAGAAAGTATGTGGCTTGATACAATCAAACATGCTTGGAGGTGAATTGGGCGTTTGATGAGGTGAAGGTGGGCGGATTGATAAGGAGTCTTCGAGCAGGGCCCTGCCGAACTTCGTTGGAAAAGACCCCAGCTCGATCGTATGGGGATGTATTGAAGAGGTGTAAGAAGTATATCAATCAGGAGAAGATGGAGGCAGAGTTTGCCAAGTTGGAGGGAGTTGTTCGACTAGAGCCAAAGAAGGGGAAGAGCCCACCGAGAGGTAGGTCACCCAGGTGGGGTTCACCCAGGCGGGATGGACCGAAAGGGGGATCGCCCAGGAGAGATGGGCGAGATTCAAAACAAGCAAAGAGGGATGATCGATGGCAAGGGAGGCCATTGCTATTCGAGAGGCAGAGGTACCACAATTTTATGCCCTTAAGGAAGGATATGGGGGAGGTGCTTGAGGCGATGGAGCAGAAAATGGATAGTGAGGATGTGACGTGGCCGAAGACGAGGTTTACGGGTCTGACTCGCCCTAAGTCGGGTCTTTATTGTCGATTTCACAGGGATTATGGTCATACCACGTAATGCAAGTGTGAGCGTCCTGGTCCGGTTTGGGGTAGATCGATTCTTGTCCTCGCCAGTAGAACGCCGGAAACCTGCAAGTAACTCTCACACCAGGGGTTGTGTCCGGTGAAGAGCCTCCGATGCTTAAGTCAGTATGTGTATGAGTATACTAAAGTGAGTAATGGAAAATCGTGTTAAGGAAGAAAGGCTCACCCCCTTTATATAGGGGTGAGGTACCTGCTCTAATAGCTGCCTGGATAAGATGAGCTGGCTGCCCAAGCTGCACGTCCGTACTCTGACACGCCGCGCACATGTCAGAGGTGACGCAAGACGTTGGGAGTTGTCAGAGGTGGTTGTCTCTATGAACCAATACATTTTCGACACGTGTCCTTCTTCACATGGAGTAAATATTCTCCTGAAATTCAGTTAGAGGCTCACACGCGCCTGTGACTAGGCTGATCCATTCGAGTGTTAAGTCTTCGAGGTGATCGACCTGTCGGGGTCGATTAAGTTGCTCGATCGCTCATCTGGTCAAGTGATGGATTGGTCGACTGCTTGACTGGTCGACTGACTGAATGGTCAATCTTCCCGCCACTTGGCTCGGCGTCTTCATTGTTAAACCCTCTCGACCGGTTTGGCGGACATGTTTAGCCTTGTGTGTATAATATTCTATATCATCTAGTCCCCCCCACTCTGGTCGAGTCTGAATGACTCGACCTAAGAGTGAATTTGTGGTTATCCTTCTCATGAGTAGTGTTATGCCAGATACCGACCACTTGGTGAGTTTTTCGCTTATTTTTATAAATAATTCCTCTTTATTTGCCAAAAATTAAGTCACCTGCTACTCGTCCTTTCTGCTGCACCTGCTTTTCTGCCACGCGTCTCGCTTGTCAGACGCTTTAATTATTGCACCTCCTCGTCCAACGCACCCATTTTGAGCTCTGTGTGAGATCTGGCTTTAATCTAATGGCTCTGGTTCTTTGGCCCTTTAACTCACCCAAGTATAAAATCCATACTTAGCGAAATTTCAGAGTTTGTCACCCTTGCAACTTTCGAATTCTTTGTGCTCTGAAATTTCTTTGCAACCCTAACTTTTTCTCTCGGCGATTCCTCTTGCATTTTCAAGGTTCTTCCAGTTCACTCATCCACGGTTGAGTAAGTCATTCCTCACCTAAATTTGTATTCTCTGCATTTCAAGTTTATCTGCTCTTTTGATTTTCGGTGTCGAGTATCCCCAAATTGTCTGTTGAATTTTTTGAATTGCGTGTCCCGTTCTGAATTTGTGCTTTGAATGCTTTGATTTGTTTGTTGAATGTTGTGAATTTTGTTTTTCCTTTGAAAATTTTTCAAAATTTCCGCCTTTCTTCCTCTGGTTTTTGGGATTGCTCCCTCCAGAAACCCTAGTCTTCCTTCTCTCCCCTTTTTCCTTCGCAAAGGCTTCCTTTTGATGTTGTTCTTTTGCTCTTATTTTTTTAGACTCTGCAACGTCAAGTGAGAACGACCATCACTCTGGTGCTGATTTGAGTTCTCCGTCCTCCTCGGCCACCCTTTCTTCTGACTCAGTTCAAGAAGTCCCTTTTGTCCCTGACGTTGTTCCCATCTTCATCCTTCGACCTGGTGATACTGTCCCTACTCGTGTCTTTACTGCCTGTACTTCTGCTCGTACTTCCCCTCCTCACTCTGGTGATACCATGGATAACATTCCCCTCCGCCGTCTTCGACCTGCATTTGGCTCGTTAGATGAGCCAGAGGAGGACGAGGTCATCTCCTCTCAACCTACTTTCCCTATATCTTCGACCATTCCTCCTTCTTCTTCTCAACCCAGAACTTCTAACTCTCCTCCGAAAAAATCTTCGACCGTTCCCCCTCTTTCTTCTTCTCAACCTAGAACTTCATACTCTCCTTCCAAAAAATCCTCGACCAAAAACCCTTCAAAAGCTTCCACAAAGCGTTCTTCCTCCACTTATCTTTCCAACCCCTGGTATATACCTGAAAAGATCGGTCGACCTAATGGTTGGGCGTTCTATATCCCTTCTTCCTCTGACACCTTCGACCATCCTCCTGAAAACTGTTACACCTTCTTCGAAATTCAATTCAAACTTGGCCTCCGCTTTCCTCTATGTCCCGAGCTACTCCAAATTTGCGAGTGGCTCGGAGTTCCTCTACACCAACTTCATCCCAACGCCATCCGTTTCATGACCATCTTCATCATCCTTTGCCATATCCGCCTCGGTCGATTTGACCTCTTCTTCTTCCATTACTGCTATGCCCCTTCTAAGCAAGGTCGAGGCCTTTACCTAAAGAGTCGCAACGGTGCTCACTTTATCAACGACATTCCCTCCAATCTTTCCAAGTGGATCGATAGATTCATTTTTGCCCAGCTTGATGACCCTTTCCCTTGGCCCTCCATCCCTTGGGTCAAGGAAGTTCTTCAAGAGGTCTCGGCCCCTCCTCCAAACCCCCTTTTCGAGCAACGAGTCCACACTTGGAATGCCAAGTCCGTTGAATGGGAAAAACTCCTTGGGAACGAGAACCTGCTCCACTATTGTGGCCTTCTCACCCACAAAACTTGTCCTCCTCCAACCGATGAGATCCTCGATCTTATTCGCATTGATAATGATCCAGGTAATCTTCGACCAGATTGCTCGAGTGTTTATGTGTCCCTTTATTTTCGTTTTAAGGTTACCGTTGATGTCGATTTTAACCTCATTGTTACTTTCTTGCAGAGGTGCCCCGTTTCAACATTCCACTGAGGAAAACTCCTCTAAGAAAAATGTCAGGGGCTACCTCTGGCTCGACCAGAGACAAAGCCGAGGGGTCGGCTACCTCTTCCAGATCTCGACCGGAGCCACAGCAGCGATCGCCTCCGCGAGAGACTCCACTGCGTCCACCACCACCACCTAAGGAACAACAACAACCACAATAGCCGCGACAACAGCAACAACAGCCTCAACCATCACCACCACAACAAAAACAACAGCCGCCACCCCTTAAGGAACAACAGCCTCGACGAACTCCGTCGCCTCCTCCTGAAAAGATCTCCCAACACCGATCGACTTCCAGCTCCACCGCCCAAAAGTCCTCGACCGCCTCCAAAACTCACAACAACCAATTCTCTACTCACAAAGCCGACTCCCGTACCAACACTTCCAAAGATGCCGCTCCCCCCCAAACCAAAGATAAAACTCTTGAACCCTCCTCCAAACCCAAAACCCATGAAAAACCTCCCCTTGACCGACAATCCTCCCAGAACCCTTCCGCTGGCTCGACCTCGACAAAGGCCCTGGTCGAGTCTAGAGGTCAAGATGATGTAGGGCGTGGGGTAGTCCTAGGAAAACGTTCTCACACTGACCAGTTGGAGTCCGTGTGGAAACGGGCACGTAACAGCCACCTCTCGCCCGATCCTTTGGCCCCACGGTCTACCTCTCTGCTGTCGGCCCCCGTGAACGAAGTGGCCGATCGCCTCGAGTGTGCCCTCCTCGAGGACGACATCAAAAAGGCCAATGCCACTCTACCGGAAGTTGGCGACCAGCTCGTCCAATGGCTTGCGCAGGTATCGTTTATCTTGCATTTGTTTCGATTCTTTCCTATCATTTTTCTCGCTACACATGCATTGAACTGTTTCCTCTTCCTCGACTATAGGGCCTGGTCCAATTCTTGCCTCTGGCCAAAGTGGCCCGGGACAGCTCTGGGAAGTCCATAAGGGGGCTCGAGGGCACCATTGGCTTTCTGCAGGATAAAAATTTAACTCTCCTGCAGCACAATGCCAAGCTCCGCGAGACGCAAACAGAGCAAAAGACAGAGTTCAACATCAAGATTAAGTCCCTTTATGGAGAGCTCGCAAAGAAAGACAAAGCGCTCGCGGAGAGAGAGGCCACCCTCGCAGTAAAGGAGGTGGCCGTGGTGGAGAAAGAAGCCGCTTTAAAGGAGAAGGAATCGGCGCTCGAGCATGAGCGGGCTGCTCGAGCTGAGGCAGAAAAAGCTCGGGCCTAGCTGGAGGCCACCTTGGCCAAAGAAAGGGCTGCCCATGCCGAAGAAAAGCAACGAGATGCAAATGCCACCGCTCTACGAGCTAGGAAAATGCTTTGGGCGACGACGACCAGGAAGCTCTTCCTCTGATAACACCGTGCACAAGTGGTGGCTGATTTTATGTAGTCGCCACAATTTTTGAAGGTGGTTCAAGATTTTAGGGTGGACTGCTTCCAGTTTGCCCTGCAAAAGGCCGGAGCAGATCGCCGAGGATGACTTTGAGCGGCTTGACCCTAGGGTTATTTGGGATGCCTTACCAAGGTTCCCTTTGGCTTCCGCGGTGACCCTACTCTGCCACTCGAGTACGAGTGGTGGTCGGGGTAGCTCGAAAGAACCTCAGGTCGATCGGATATTCTAAAGAAGACCTTTGCTCTGTCTGACGATGCTACTCCTCCAACTGCCATGTTGGTCGCAATGGCTGAATCCATTCGTCGACGCCCACTTAATGAGGCCTGCGACTCGACCTCTGGCACCAGCCATCAGCCCGATTCCAACGCCTCTGCTAGCAATGCCGACTCCGCTGTTGCTCCTCCTCCATAGGCTAGCTTGTATTGTACTTTATTTCTTCTGAATCTTAGCTGTGTACTTCGATGAACTTTTGTGATCTTTTTGGAATGCAAACGCTTTGTTTAATTTGTCTCTATTTTTGATGATGTTTTGGATGGTCTGACTTGGTATTCTTGTCTAAATCTTCAATGGGATAATCGCAACAAACTTCCACACATGATCAACTTATTTTTCACATGCTCACTCGTGTTTATCAATGCACTATTTCCTGAGCTTCGTTCTCGTCTGAACCTGGATCGTAAATTTAACGAAGTTGGTATAGTTGCAAGTCTAACTACTCCCGTCTAAAATTCTTAACACCATCCAGCCTCGCGGCCTTAAACATGACGGGTTTTTAATTTTTAACACATGTCCACCTTCAAATATGGTCGAAACATGCGACCATCCAGCCTCGTGGCCTTGAACATGATGGGTTTTCAGTTTTTAACACATGCCCACCCTCAGAGGTGGTCGAAACATGCGACCATCCAACCTCACAGCCTTGAACATAATGGTTTTTCAATTTTTAACACATGCCCACCCTCAGAGGTGGTCGAAACATGCGACCATCCAGTCTCACAGCCTTGAACATGATGTGTTTTCAATTTTTAACACATGCCCACCCTCAGAGGTGGTCGAAACATGCGACCATCCAGCCTCACAGCCTTGAACATGATGGGTTTTCAATTTTTAACACATGCCCACCCTCAGAGGTGGTCGAAACATGCGACCATCCAGCCTCACAGCCTTGAACATGATTGGTTTTCAATTTTTAACACATGCCCACCTTCAAAGGTGGTCGAAGCATGCGACCATCCAGCCTCACAGCCTTGAACATGATGGGTTTTAAATTTTTAACACATGCCCACCTTCAGAGGTGGTCGAAGCATGCGACCAGCCAGCCTCGTGGCCTTGAACATGATGGGTTTTCTGCACCGTCGTGTTTCTCTTTACATCTTTATCTTTGTGCTCGTCCGCTGGGTCTTGAAATTCTTCTCATCTCGGTGCTCTTGTAATGCCTCGTTCAATTATGCATTATTTGAGATTATTTATTTACCTTTATTGTTATTATTATTTATATTTAGTGTCTAATTGTCTAATTGATTATTGATGTTATTGTTATTATTATTATTATTATTATTATTATTATTATTATTATTATTATTATTATTATTATTATTGTTATTAAAATGCCTTATTGCAATTATTTGTCTAAATGCTTGGTATTTATAAATAAATATTATTGTTATTTATATTAAATATCTAAATTGCCTAAATGTAATTATGTGATTAAATGGTTATTAATTAATAAATATTATTTGTGTGTATTTTATATATTTATATTCCGTTTTATTTAATTATCGAATGTTCGTGTCAAGCCTCAATTATTCATTATTGTTGAACCGAGAAAGGCCCATGAGCTTTGATCCGACCCGCGCCCATGTGCTCTCCTACCCGGTTCCCTTCCCTTTTGATTACTTGTGGACCAAGTTGGAAAACCTAGGTGTATTTATTTGTGATTTTTCCCTCAGCTCTATTCACGTACGCAGACCCTATTTTTCCACATATATCTCTCGCGCAAGTTCGATCAGTTCCCGCAGACACCAAAAACTCTTTCTCCCTCTCGCTAATCAGACCGATCATCGTCCTTTTCTCGTAAAAAGGAAATCGCCGATCTTTACCATCATTATCCCTCCCTTTCACCATCCTCCATCGCAGGTTTAAAAAATAATAAATAAAAAAATAACAGAACATAGATTGAAGAAGAGCATACCTGCTCTCTCTTCCATCTGCAGCCCATCATCTTCAGACCATCACCGCCGAGCAGTGAGCTGTCCGTCAGACCCGGCAACCTGCAACCCTGGCCATCACAGAAATTCACGCGTCACCCTCTATCATCATCATCCTCGCGATCCCGTTCAAGCTTGGCCGTGAATCACCGATCACCACCATCGGGAGCGGTAGGCCCGCTGCCCGTCGCCAGACCACCGTTATCAGCTGTCGGGTCCTGCCGAGTCCCTCGGATTGTCGAACGTAGCCGTTGAGTCCCGTCGTGTTCTGCCGGAGTGCCAAACAAAGCCGACGAGTCCCGGCGTATTTTCTTCCCACTGCACAAGACGTTCAGGACTCCTACAGTCGCGAGTCCCGATGTGTACCCACAGTCACTGCCGTCATCTTTCTCGCGAGTCTCTTTCCGGCGAGCCTGGTCAGTCGCGACGTCCTTACATGCTCGTTCATCGAACTCGTGAGCCAACGGACCGTCGTGCGCACCCTGACGAGCCATCACCAGCCCTCGCGTGATCGTCGTCCATCACCGTATACGCGCTTCAGTTGCTGCGAGCATTCCTGTTGCTGTCCCGTGTGCATCCCAGCGACTTCACAGCAGCGTACCCGCGAGCCCGAGACCCCGTTCCCGCGTCTTCTCGTGTCGTTTCGCGTTTTGTGGTATATGATGGCTTATACCTATCTTTTTCTTTTTGTGTTGTGATATACACTACGTGATTAATTGTTGATCATATTATGTGTTTTAATTGCTGATCATGATGAACCTTGATAGGTATATATGATTTGTTTATGAATTAGAATGATACATAAATCATCATGTTGCCGTGGCTTCAGTTTATTTCTGAAACTGAAGTGGACTTGTGTTTTTGTGGAAAATCCTAGAGTTATAGGTACTTGGAGTTGTCCGTGATTTATTGGTTTTGGTATGTGGTCGTTTCGATGTGTATATCATGAGTCATGAATTTTCTAAACCGAGAATGATGTTGAATCGTAATTAATTCATGATAAATCGTGTGATTGTTCGAAAGCCGTGACTTTTTATGTATGATATCTTGTGATGATTTAGTAAGTCGTGTAAAATTTTCAATTCCAAACTCCATCTGTAGCTATTTTAATTAATTAAATCGATTTCTGGTCAGAATTTTGTAAAATTCATTAAAAATCGAACACTTGGAGTTTTGAGTTGAACCTTTGAGGAATATGTTATTTTGTGGTATTATGTGTTGTGTCAAAATTTGATTTAAAATTTGAAGGGTATCTATATGAACTATTAATGTTGGATTTTGGCGTTGTTTTTGCTTAAATTATTTGAAAATGCTCCCGGATGAATTTAGGGCTGGAACTTGGTAAGAAAACGTTTTTTGTATACCTTGTGATGTGGTAAAATTTCAGGTTGAGTGGTTGAGTCTAACTCCGGATTCTGAATTTTGTTTATTTTAGAGTCTTAATGCTCGGTTATCCATTTTTTAGGTTCGAGTTGGATTTGATTGATGTTGGCATGATTTATGTGTGTAACCTGAGGTATTTTGAGTTGTATTCTGGTCTAGTAGTCACTTCATTGTACCTAACTCGGTCAAGAAATCCACGAGTCACTTGGTCGATATGATTTCGGCTAAGTACATGTGCTTTTGTGTGTTGTCTTGTATTGGATAGTCAGTTGATAGGCTATTATAATTGTTGTAGGATCATCAAGCTGAACTTTTGCCATTATTCCTTCAAACGTGTGTTTGGCTATATCTCGGTGTCCAGGTGGGTTTTACTTATAAAATTTGCTATGCCGTAAATAAGTTAATTGTTGTTGGGTTGGTATGATCAATGCATGCTTGTGAATTGGTGTAACCTTCGATGTGAGCTATATGTCCTTCGAACGGTTGTCCCCGTCGATGTGAGCTGTATGTCCTTCGACGGTGCCTTTTGAGGCAATCTCCCTAAGTCCTAATGAAAGGTCATACCGTTGAGAGCTGTATGTCCTTCGGTATGCACTCCCATTGTTGAGAGCTGTATGTTCTTCAATGGCTAATGATAGATGTGCACATGAGTGAGATTATTGGTGTATTGATTGGAGATGAGATATGTTGAATTGATTTATGATTATGCTGTAACGCCCCACTTTTATTTACCGAAAATCAGAATAAATTTTTCGAAATTTATTTCAAAAACAATATTTGAGGCGCTACTTTTTCTTTTCAAAACAATAATCAATACTCAACAATTTCTCAATACTCGGCAATTTTCAATACTCATAATCAACAATAATAAAATCCCAATAATGCGATAATAATCCAGTAATGATCTAGGGAAATAATCCCTAACAATATTCCAATATTCCAATGCTAGAAAACAATAATCAATAATAATGCAATAATATTAAAGTTTAGTTCAAAGCGGAAGCATTTATTCAAATTAAAGACCACCACTCGCATCTCTTCCGCCGTGCCGCATCAACTAACCTGCATCCGTGAAGAGCAGGTGGGGATGAGCACA
>CACSLK010027773.1:474269-487310 GCA_902706635.1 Striga hermonthica | reverse complement strand
TGTAGATAAGTGGGTCGTCATCGGGCGTACCGAAGATCACTATATCAGTTACTTGCGAAACAAGAATCATTGGTTCACAACCTAGATAGAATTGAACAACCCATCGGAACGCTTGTAGTGTCAACCGTACGGTTTGTCTTGACTGATTAGTAGCACTAGTACATTTATGTATTGAACAGGATCCCAGAGAGGGATGTTCGTTTTATACTGATCGTCATAAACGAACTAGGCCTCAGTTAATTATTGCGTGCTCTTAACCCGTAAGATATTAAATAGGCATGTTCACATAATTGTTGTTGCTTTGATTCTTTGGGTGAGGTCCAAGCCGGGTCGACGTACTTAATGAATTGGGTAATGACATTATGTGTTCGATGTGCTATTAGGATATTTACGGTCACCATGTGCGTTAGTCTGATGATGTCCCCGAAGTGAGTTCATGAAGGAATATTATGCTAAACCCTGCAGGTGGATTTATTCCGGCATAATATGAATGCTATGAGCGAGCGCTAGCTTCGGTAATATAATATATTAATTAATTCTTGATTTTAGTGATCGAATTAATTAATGGACATTATATCTTAAACATGGGGAGGTAAATCGGATAATTATAATAAGGAGTCTCAAATGTAATTTGGGATATGTAAAAGGAGTGCAATAATATTATTGTGGTGGACTTTAATATTATTAATATATTAATTGTGGGGTTGCTCCACAGTATTAATATATTAGAAGCCCTTATCCTATTCTCCTTAAGATCTCTACTGTAGCTCTATATATACAGCATTAGGCTCTTGAAGAGAGTCACAATCCCATAACCCAAAAACACGTCTGCCCCTCTCTCTCTCTTCCAAGGAGTTGTTCTATTTCTTGTGCTCCACTGATACAAGATCTAGATAGCTGTTTGAGAATACAGTAGAAGATCTTAAGGTATATACGGTATTTTAATCAGATCTATCATCCATCCAAACCGGAGACCAAAACCAGCAAGTGACCATACCACGACGACCAGGACGACGAGTCGAAGAGATCGCCGTCGAGATCGCCGCCAGCTGCCGCCGGACGCGCCCACACGCGCCACCGGAAGATCGCAGCTGCTGAGACTCACACGCGCGCGTGAGAGCACGTGGAAGCTCCGATTTCCGATCAGTCAACGTCGTTGACTTCACCGTGACGCCAGCTTTCTGGATTGGTCAAGTTTGTTCGATTCCGAGAAGATTTGATTTGCGGTCATCCGTTCGGGCCAGCCAGATCTACATAAATTTTAAGCCGTAAGTTTTTTACATCAAACCTTTAGGTCCGCTGCGCATAGGTTTATGTTGAATGTTTATCCGTGATTTGTGCATATCGAGATCCTCATAGGTCCCAACAGCGTTTCCAAACCAAGTCACCTACTTGGAGTCTACGAACTTTCACCTTCTTTTTATGAGTTGCTCGCATCCTTTGTTTGTATGCCTCACTCTGATCGATGCTTTTTCGAGCAGTTCCTCGATCGTGTCTAAGGCCGCCATCATTAGATCTTTATTTTGCTCTGGGTCATATGTGCTCGACCTTTGCGATGATAACTCGACCTCAACTGGCAGTAGTGCTTCCATCCCATAGACTAAACTTAAGGGAGTTTCTCCTATTGTCAACCTCGGGGTTGTGCGGTACGCTAAAAGTACTGAGGTTAGCTCGTCGACCCATGCCTCCGAGGCCTTTTCCAGCCTTGTTTTCAGCCCGTTCAGCATAATTCGGTTGGTCACCTCGACTTGGCCATTGGCTTGCGGATGAGCGACAGAGGCAAAGTGTTGCTCGATCATCATATCCTCACACCATGCTCGAATCCGCTTGCCATTGAATTGAGTTCCATTGTCGGATATCAACACCTTAGGCACGCCAAACCTGCAGTCAATATTGTTATATAGAAAGTTGATGACCTTCTCCTCCGTGATTTTCGCCAAAGGTACGGCCTCCACCCACTTTGTAAAATAATCCACCGCTACTATTAAGAACTTTCTCTGCCCCGTTCCCTGTGGCATCGGCCCCACCAGGTCGATTCCCCACTGAGGAAAGGGTATAAGAGCACTCATCGTTGTCATCACCTCCGCTGGTTGATGGATAAGTGGGCCATGCTTCCGGCATTATAAACATCTCTTCACCATCACCTTCGCGTCCTCCTTCATCGTCTGCCAGAAGTATCCTGCCCTTAGAATTTTCGCGACCAAAGCCCCCGACTTGCTATTGTCACTGCAATACCCTTCGTATTCTTCCCTCAGCACGTATCGACCCTCCTCCTTAGTCACACATCGCAAGTGCTGTCCAGCATTCGACCTCTTGTAAAGAATGCCAGCGTGCTCAAAAAATCTCCTCGCTACCTTTATCGCCCTTTATTTCAATTCCTTCAAGATCAGGGCTCAATCTCAGCCACCTCCACATCGACCACACTTCTTTCTAAGTGCAGTAGAGTCACACTCCTACTCTTTCAATCCACCAGACTTTGAGCAATTTTCGATAATAAGTCTGCTCGACCATTTTCCCCTCGAGGGATCTGTATTAGCTCAAATGAATCAAACTCCTCTTTCAGATTCTTAATCTCATCGACATATTTTTGCATCTGATCCTCCTTGACTTCAAATCCTTCCTGAAATTGCCCCACCACCAATTGTGAATCAGAATTCACTTGTACCTTTCGAGCTCCTCCCGCCATGGCTAATCGCAAACCCTTGATTACCGCCTCGCATTCAGCTTCATTATTGGATACCCTGAACCCGACTTTGGCTGCAAACTCCAAGTAATCGCCTCCATGGGAGACAAGAACAATTCCCAATCCTGCCCCACTTCTTGCCACCGATCCGTCCATGAACACCTGCCATACTCCCCAGACTCTTCTTCGACCTTCGTTCCTTCTTGGATAAAATCTGCCAGCACT
Source organism: Striga hermonthica (assembly GCA_902706635.1). NCBI lineage: Eukaryota > Viridiplantae > Streptophyta > Magnoliopsida > Lamiales > Orobanchaceae > Striga > Striga hermonthica. The sequence continues at coordinate 484,402 of CACSLK010027773.1, read as the reverse complement.
TGCGCTTTTATAGCCCTCCTCGGTTCATACACCAATGAGTATTCACTCAGCTCGACCGCCCATTTCACTAATCGACCAGAAACTGAGGGTCTGCCGAGCGTTTCTCCCAACGGCATGTTCGTTCTCACCTTCACTTTATGATTCAAGAAGTAAGGCAGGCTTTTGAGCTGTTACAACTACCACCAGAGCACACTTCTCAATCTCCGAATATCTCATCTCCGCTCCCTGCATCACCATGCTTACATAATAGATAGAAAATTGTGATACCCCTTCTTCTCGCAGCAACACCGAACTTACGGCCCTCTCCCCGATAGAAATGTATAGCACTAAATCCTCGCCTTACACCGGTTTGGCCAACAGGGGCAGGTTGGCTAATACCCTCTTGTAACTCCTCGAACACATGTTGAGCCTCCTCAGTCCACTGAAACATCGCACTTTTCTTTAGTGTTTTTAAAAAATGGGCCACTCCTCTCTGCCACTTTAGATATAAAATGGCTCAGCCCTGCAATTCGTCCAGCCAAAATATGCACCTCCTTAACACTCGCTGGCGATTTCATCTCCATCACCGCCCGCACCTTCTCCGGATTCACCTTGATACCTCTGTTAGTCATCAGGTAACCCAAGAATTTCCCCGACTTTACTCCAAACGAGCACTTGGCTGGGTTTAACTTCATCCTATACCTCCTCAAAGTCAAGAACATTCCTTCAAATCCCGCACATGATCCCTCTCCTCCTTACTCTTCACCAACATATCATCCACATAGACCTCCATATTCCTCCCCAATTGCTTTTTGAAAATTTTATCCACCAACCTTTGATACGTGGCACCCGCATTCTTTAGAACGAACGACATCACCACGTAACAATAAGTTCCTCGACTTGTCACGAAGCACACCCTCTTCCTGTCCTCTCTCGCCAAGGGAATTTGATGATATCCTTGCGAGGAATCCATCAGGCTCAACAACTCACACCCAGCAGTTGAGTCAACCAGCTGGTCGATTCTTCGTAATGGGTATAGGTCCTTTGGGCACGCTTTGTTTAGATCGCGAAAGTCAATGCACATTCTCCATTTCCCCTCTGCCTTCGACACCATCACCGTATTTGATAACCATTCTGGGAATTGAATCTCCTTTATATGCCCAGCTCCCAACAGCTTCTCAACCTCCTGCTCGATAATCTTATCCATCTCCACTCCATGGTGCCTTCTCTTTTGTTTCACTGGCCTCACACTCAGGTTGATGTTCAGATGATGTTCGATCACCTTCGCACTTACTCCTGTCAACTACTCCGCTGTATAACCAAAGATGTCAGCAAACTCCCTGAGCAGACTAATCAACCTCGACCTGATGGGCTCCTCCAGGTCCTTCCCAATTCTAAACATCATCTCCTCATATCCCTCGACCATTTGGATCTCCTCGACCTCCCCTCCTGGCTGGATATCTACCTTCTCCTTACCCTTCTCTAGCCTCTTCTTGTCTTCCTTCGATCTTGACCCTCCTGGTCGACTAACCTCTTCCTCTTTCGGCCCAGTCTGCCTCCTCGCCAGCTGTTTGTTGTTGCTCACCGTGGTCTGGTAACAACTTCTCGAGTTAAGTTGATCCCAAGAGATTTCACCAACGTTTTCGCCCACTAGATACTTGATCGTCATGTGGTACGTGGATACGACCGCCTGGAATGCATTCAAGCTCGTTCTTCCCATTATGATGTTGTAAGATGATTCAGCTCCTACCACCACGAACATTACTATTCGCACCTTCCTCGTCTCTCCCACTCCTAATGCGACCGGCAAACTCACTTCGCCCATCGGCATCACCTCTCCTTCATTGAAGCCGTAAAGTGTCGTGGCCACTGGCTTCAACTCCATATTCAGCTCCTTGTTAATCTGCGAAAAGCAATCATAAAACATTACGTCCACCGAACTCCTGGTATCAATAAACACCCTCTTCACGTCAAAGCCTGCCACTTCAGCTGTAATAACCAAGGCATCATTTTGTGGCAACACTACTCCTTCGGCGTCCTCCGCCTTGACACTTATCACACGGCATGCGAGACGTAATCCCCACCTCCTCTCTCTTCCTCTTCACCGCTCGAGCATGCTCCTTCCTGGCCTTATTCGAGTCACCATCCGTCGGCCCTCCAGAAATCATGTAAATTGTTCCTCTTTTTACAGGAGCCTCGCCTCCATGTCCCTACTTCTCTCTATCTCTCCTCGGCCTCTTCCCTCGACCATCTCGACTATCTCGATCATCCCCCTCCTTGTCTATATCACTCCTCTCTTCCAAATCCTCCCGACATCTCCTTCTTCCTTTTCCTTTCACCCTATCATGGTACACAAACTCCTTCAAATGCCCTGCCCGAATCAACCACTCGATCTCATCCTTCAAATTCCTGCAATTCTTTGTGGTATGGCCATAATCTCGGTGGAAGCGACAATAGATATCTGACCTGGGCCGAGTTAGGCCTGTGAAACATGTCTTTAACCACGTCACATCTTCGCTCGGCATCTTCTGCTCCATCGCCTCGAGCACCTCAATCAGATCTTTCCTCAAAGGTGTAAAGTTATGGTACCTCTGTCTCTCGAACAACAACGACCTCCCTTGCCACCTATCATCCCTCCTCCCTTGCTTTGAGTCTCGCCCCTCTCCTCCAGGTGACGCTCTTTCAGTCTTGCTCCTCTTAGGAGAAATTCTCCTCGGTGACCTTCCCCTTGGTGGGCTTTTCTTCTTTTTTGGCTCTAGTCGAGCAACTCCTTCCAACTTGGAAAACTCTACCTCCATCTCCTCCAAATTAATATACTTCCTGCACCGCTTCAAGACATCTTCATATGATCGAGCAGGAGTCTTTGCCAATGAGGTTCGGCAGGGTCCTACTCGAAGACTCCTTATCAAAGCTCCTGCTTTCACCTCGTCCGACGGTGAGTGTACCTCCAAACATGTTTGATTATATCGAGCAACGTACTTCCTCAACGACTCATTCTCTCCCTGCCTCATCGCCATGAGAGTTTAGTATGTCTTCTCCTGGGCCACCACGCTCGAATACTGATTGGTAAGTTTGCTGGCGAAATCCTCAAAGTCTGCGATCGACCCAGGGGGTAACTGATGGAACCAATCAAGCGCTCCTCCACGTAAGGTCGATAAAGATGTCCTGCAACAAACAGAATCAGAATACCCATGCAACACAACCATGTTTTTAAAAGTCCTCACATGCCTCGATGGGTCAGATGACCCATCAAACACCAAATTTGTCTCCCTGAAATTATCCGGCAAAGGGGCCGCAAGAATCTCCTTCAAGAAAGGATGTCCTCGAGCTCTCCTCTCCGGCCTTCCTTCTGCTCTGTCCTGCAACTGGCGCAACTGCTCTGCCTTCCTCTCCATCGCCCGTTTCTCCCACCTCCTCCATCTCCGTAACTAGATACATCCTTGTCTTGGCTCCCCACCAGCGTGGTCAGCGCAGTTGTGGCGTGAGACGTGCGGCTTGTGACTTGTTGAACCGCCTGCACCGCCGCGTTCGCCACCATCCTCTGCATCTCCTCCCTCGTCATCATCACCATCTGTTAACCAGGGGCTGGCACCACTGCTTGCGGTGGCACTCCTCCCTGCTTCATTGTTCCTCCTGGTTGCACCACCACAGGGTTTTGGGGCGGCGGCGGTGGCATCGCTGCCGCGGCTGCTGCACGAGCCTTCTAGGCACGACTGGAGCTTGCATCTCCTCCGGGCACTCCTGTCGATGCTCCTACACCTTGAAGGACAGGCATAGGAGTGATCGGCGTTTGTGAAAGGCCAGAGAAACCTGGGGGAGGGCCTTGCCCAATTAGCCTGGTCGTCGTCCAAGCGTCGTCGAACGTCGACTGTAAATTGGTTTTGGGAATTCTATCCGCCATAGCTGAGCTTCAAACACAACTTTTTCGAACAAAGGGGTGCCACGGTGGGCGCCAATAATGGAAGTGTGAGTGTCCTGGTCCAGTTTGGGGTAGATCGATTCTCGTCCTCGCCGGTAGAACGCCAGAAACGTGCATAAACTCTCACACCGGGGGTTGTGTCCGGTGAAGAGCCTCCGATTCTTAAGTCCGTATGTGTATGAGTATACTGAAGTGAGTAATGGAAAATCGTGTTAAGGAAGAAACGCTCATCCCCTTTATATAGGGATGAGATACCTGCCCTAATAGCTGCCCAGATAAAATGAGCTGGCTGCCCAAGCTGCCCGTCCGTACTCTGACACGCCTTGCACATGTCGGAGGTGGCGCGGGACATTGGGAGCTGTCAGAGGTGGTTGTCGCTATCAACCAATACATTCTCGACACGTGTTCTTCTGCACATGGAGTAAATATTCTCCTGAAATTCAGTTAGAGGCTCTTACACGCGCCTGTGACTAGGCCGATCCATTAGACTATTAAGTCCGCGAGGTGATCGACCTGTCGGGGTCGATTAAGTTGCTCGATCACTCATCTGGTCGAGTGATGGATTGGTCGACTGCTTGACTGGTCGACTGACTGAATGGTCGATCTTCCCACCACTTGGCTCGACGTCTTCATTGTTCAACCCTCTCGATCAGTTTGGCGGACCGATTTAGCCTTGTGTGTATAATATCCTATATCACCACGAATAATTGTAGGCATTTGAAGGATGAGATTGAGCGATTGATCCGAGCGAGGAATTTGAAGGAATTCGTATATCATAATAGGGCGAAGGGGAAAGGAAAGAGGATGTGTCAGTAGGATTCGGAGGAGAGGAGTGATCGAGACGAGGAGGGGGATGATGAGCCGAGGGGAGAAAGAGATGGTCGAGGGAAGAAGCAAAGGAGGGGAGGTGGAGACAAAGGAGGTCAAGTAGGGGAGGTACCATTAAAGAGGGGGACAATCTATATGATTTCAGGAGGACCGACAGATGGTGACTCAAATAATCAGGAAGGAGCATGCTCGAGCGATGAAGAGGAAGAAGGAGGAGGTTATAATCACTGCTTGCATGCCGGAGATAAGTTTTAAGCTAGAGGATGCTGAGGGAGTAGTGTTGCCGCATAATGATGCTTTGGTGATTACTGCAGAGGTTGCGGGTTTCGATGTAAAGAGGGTGTTCATTGATACTGGGAGCTCAGTATATGTGATGTTTTGCGATTGTTTTGTGCAGATTAACAAGGAGCTGAATATAGAGTTGAAGCCGGTGGCCACGACTCTTTATGGTTTTAATGGGGGCGAAGTGATGCCAATGGGCGAGGTCAGTTTGTCGGTTGCGTTGGGATCAGGAGTGACGAGGAAAGTACGGATGGTGAGATTCATAGTTGTGGGGACAGAATCATCTTATAATATTATTATGGAGAGGACGAGCTTGAATGCATTCCAGGCGGTCATGTCGACGTACCAAATCACGATCAAGTATCCTGTGGGTGAAAATGTTGGCGAGATCGCAGGGGATCAGCTTACTTCGAGGACCTATTATCAGACGACTGTGAGTAACAATAAGCAATTGGCGAAGCGGCAGGCTAAGTCGAAAGAAGAAGAGGCTATTCGACTAGGTGGGTCGAGGTCAAAGGAGGATAGGCAGAGGGTAGAGAAGGGTTAAGAAAAGGTGGATATCTATCCTAGCAGGGAGGTCGAGGAAATCCAAATGATACAAGATTGCAAGGAGAAGAAGTTTAGAATCGGGAAAGAATTGGAGGAGCCAATCAAGTCGAGGTTGATTAGTTTGGTGAGGAAGTTTGCTGATATTTTTTACTACACGGCGGAGGAAACAGGGATAAGTGCGGAGGTGATCGAGCACCGTTTGAACATTGACCTTAGTGTGAGGCCGGTGAACCAGAAGAGGAGGCATCATGGGGCGGAAATGGATAGAATTATCGAGCAGGAGGTTGAGAAGTTATTGGGAGCGGGGCATATCAAGGAGATCCAATTCCCAGAATGGTTATCAAATACGGTGATGGTATCGAAGGCAGAATGGAAGTGGAGAATGTGCATTGACTTTCGTGATCTGAATAACGCATGCCCGAAGGATTTATACCCGCTGCCCAGGATCGACCAGCTGGTCGATTCAACCGCTGGATGTGAGCTGTTGAGCCTGATGGATGCCTCTCAGGGATATCATCAAATTCCCTTGGCGAGAGAGGACAGGAAGAGCGTGAGCTTTGTGACGAGCTGGGGGACTTATTGTTATGTGGTGATGCCGTTTGGCATGAAAAATGCGGGTGCCACATATCAAAGGTTGGTGGACAAAATTTTCAAGGAGCAATTGGGGAGAAATATGGAGGTATACGTGGATGATATGCTAGTGAAGAGCGAGGAGGAGATGGATCATGTGTGGGACTTGAATGAGACGTTCTTAACATTGAGAAGATATGGGATGAAGTTGAACCCGAAAAAATGTTCGTTCGGGGTAAAATCAGGAAAATTTTTGGGATATCTTGTGACCAAGAGGGGTATCGAAGTGAATCTGGAGAAGGTGCGAGAGGTGATGGAGATGAAATCGCCGACGAGGGTCAAAGAGATGCAGATTTTAGCTGGTCAAATTGTAGGGTTGAGTCGATTTATTTCGAAGGTGGCAGAGGAGAGTGACCAATTATTAAAAACACTGAAGAAGAGTGTGAAGTACCAATGAACGGATGAGGCTTAGCGTGCATTCGAGGAGCTACAAGAAGTGTTAGCCAATTTACCACTTTTGGCTAAGCTCGTCCAAGGAGAAGATTTGGTGTTGTACAATTCTATTGGGGAGAGGGCTGTGAGCTTGTGCTATTGCGAGAGGAAGGAGTGGCACAATTTCCCATGTATTATGTGAGTCGAATGATACAGGGAGCTGACATGAGATATTCGGAGATCGAGAAGTGAGCTTTGGTGGTGGTCGTAACCGCTCGAAAGTTAAGGCCTTATTTCTTGAATCACAAGGTGAAGGTGCAGACGAACATACCTTTAGGGGAGACGCTCGGGAGACCCTCAGTTTCTGGTCAATTGGTGAAATGGGCGGTCGAGCTGAGGAGGGCTATTAAAGCACAGGTGCAAGCAGACTTTATTCAGGAAGGTACAAGGGTGGAGGAAAAATCTGGAGGAGTTTGGCAATTATTTATGGATGGATCAGTGGCGAGAGGTGGAGCAGGATTGGAAATTGTTCTTGTTTCCCCTAAGGGCGAATACTTGGAATTTGCGGCTAAAGTGGGGTTTAGAATATCAAATAATGAAGCTGAGTACGAGGCGGTGATCAAAGGATTATAATTAGTAGTGGGGAAATTTCAGGAGGGATTCGAGGTCAAAGAGGATAGGATGCAGGGATATATCGATAAGATGAAGAAGTTGAGAGAGGAGTTCGATTCATTTGAACTGATACAGATTCCCTGAGGTGAGAATGGTCGAGCAGACCAGCTGTCGAAGATTGCCCAAAGCCTGGTGGACTGTAAGAGTAGAAGTGAGACCTTGCTACATCTAGAGCAGAGTGTGGTCGAGGCAGAGGTAGTCAAGATCGAGGAAGTTGAGGATTGGAGGGCCCTGATCCTTAGAGAATTGAAAGAGGGGACGATGAAGATAGTGAGAAGGTTTTTCGAACACAGAGACATTCTATACAAGCGGTCGTATGCGAGATCGCATCTGCGGTGTGTGACCAGAGAAGAAGACCGATATTTATTGAGGGAAGTGCACGAAGGGTGTTGCAGTGACCATAACAAATCGAGGGCTTTGGTGGCGAAAATCCTGAGGGCAGGATATTTTTGTCCGATGATGAAGGAGGATGTCGGGGTGATGACGAAGAAATGTTTACAATGCCAGAATCATGGCCCATTGATCCACCAGCCGTTGGAGGCGATGACAACAATGAGCGCCCCAATACCATTGCTCAATGGGGGATCGACCTGGTGGGGCCGATGCCACAGGGAACTGGGCAGAGAAAATTCTTGATCGTGGCAGTAGATTATTTCACGAAGTGGGTGGACGCCGAACCCTTGGCCAAAATCACAGAGGGGAAAGTCATCAACATTTATATAACAAAATTTGCTGCAGGTTTGGAGTCCCTAGGGTGTTGGTTTCTGACAACGGAACCCAATTCAATGGCAAGTGGATTCGAGCATGGTGTGAGGACATGAAGATCGAGCAACACTTTGCCTCAGTTTCTCATCCGTAGGCCAATGGACAAGTCGAGGTGACCAACAGGATCATACTGAACGGGCTAAAAACAAGACTGGAAAAGGCCTCGGGGGCGTGGGTCGATGAGCTAACCTCAGTACTTTGGGCATACCGCACTACTCCTAGGTCGACAATAGGAGAAACCTCATTCAGTCTGGTCTATAGAATGGAAGCATTGTTGCCGGTCGAGGTCGAGCTATTGTCACATAGATCGAGCACATTTGACCAGGTGCAAAACGAAGATCTAATGATGGTGGCTTTGGATACAATCGAGGAGCTACGACAAAAAGCGTCGATCATGGTGGAAGCATACAAATAAAAGATACGAGCAGCCCATGAAAAGAAGGTGAAAGTTCGCAGATTCCATATAGGTGACTTGGTTTAGAAACTGATCGATGTGGTCAAGAATGTGGGAAAACTGGAGCCGAACTGAGAAGGTCCATACTGGTCGAGAAGGTACATGCAGGAGGAGCATACTCTCTAAAGGACGCTGAGGGGCGATCGCTAGCCAGATCATAAAACATTGCTAATTTGAAAAAATGTTATGTGTGAAACTTTTTCTTCTTCTCGGGAATGTTCAGAAAAGTTGAAAATGATGTAACTCGCAAATCTGCTCAATATCAATGGAATTTTATTTTCTTACAATACATTCTCCTTATTTTGTACATTCTTACGTATGGCATGTTGGTATGATCTAGATGACAGGATGTTTAAATTGATTTGATTAGAAGTCTCTTGTTTGGAACACCCCTTGGGATGGGCAGGCTGGTAAAAAACTCATGCTTTTGAGCTAGGTGGCCCCTGTTTGGAACATTCCTCGAATTGGGTGGGCAAGTGCGAAGACAAATTCCACCAGGAATAAGGCCTTCGGGGTGGGTGGTCGCTTGTTTGGAACACCTCTTGGGATGCGCAGGCTGGTCAAAAACTCACTCTTTCGAGCTGGGTGGCCCCTGTTTGGAACATTCCTCGGATTGGGTGGGCAAGTGCGAAGACAAATTCCACTAGGAATAACGCCTTTGGGCTGGGTGGTCGCTTGTTTGGAACACCAGTTTGGATGGGTCGGCTGGTCGAATGCTCACGCTTTCGAGCTAGGTGGCCCCTATTTGGAACATTCCTCGGATTGGGTGGGCAAGTGCGAAGACAAATTACACCAGGAATAAGGCCTTCGAGCAGGGTGGTCGCTTGTTGGAACACCCCTTGGGATGGGTAGGATGCTAAAAAACTCACGCTTTCGGGCTGGGTGTTCCCTGTTTGGAACATTCTTATGATTGGTTGGGCAAGTGCGAAGACAAACTCCACCATGACTAAGGCCTTCACGCTAGATGGTCGCTTGTTTGGAACACCCCTTGGGATGGGCAGGCTGGTCGAAAACTCACGCTTTTGAGCTGGGTGACCCATGTTTGGAATATTACTCGGATTGGGTGGTCAAGGGCGAAGACAAACTCCACCATGACTAAGGCCTTCATGTTGGGTGGTCGCTTGTTCGGATTACCCCTTGGGATGGGTAGGCTGGTCGAAAACTCTCGCTTTCGAGCTGGGTAGCCCCTATTTGGAACATTCCTCGGATTGGGTGGGCAAGTGCGAAGACAAATTCTACCTGGAATAAGGTGTTGGTGTTATACACTTAAGCTTTGCTTTATTGGATATTACACTTGTTATTCTTTGATGAATGAGAATTATGTTTGGTTAAATAAGTTACACGTTCTGTTGTTTTGCATGTAGATAAGTGGGTCGTCATCGGGCGTACCGAAGATCACTATATCTGTTACTTGCGAAACAAGATTCATTGGTTCACAACCTAGATGGAATTGAACAACCCATCGGAACAGTTGTAGTGTCAACCGTACGGTTTGTCTTGACCGCTTAGTTGCACTAGTACATTTATGTATTGAACAGGATCCCAGAGAGGGATGACGTTTTATACTAATCGTCGTAAACGAACTAGGCCTCAGTTAATTATTGCGTGCTCTTAACCCGTAAGATATTAAATAGGCGTGTGCACATAATTGTTGTTGCTTTAATTCTTTGGGTGAGATCCAAG
>CACSLK010027773.1:455691-466666 GCA_902706635.1 Striga hermonthica | reverse complement strand
GAATAACAAGTGTAATATCCACTAAAGCACAGCTTAAGTATATAACACCAACAATTCACGCAATATCGACACACACCGACGGAAAAGGGCCAAAAATTTCATCTAGCCGATTGAATTTGACCCCGCCACAGGCTGTCCTAGCGAAGCGGTGACATGTGTAGATCTCGCTCTCCCGTTTCTGAAATGGTATTATGGGCTGAAATCGGACACCTGTAGCAAAAGTTATGGCCAAAACGATTTTCACCGATGAAAGTGGCCCCGGTGAATGCTGAAACCCTAGCCGCCTCCTCCAGGATAATCATCTTTCTTCACGATCGAATTTGAACACAAAATTACAGCAACATCGAACAAGAACAACCCTACTACAGTCTACAAAATTGCCTATACTACCCACACTTATTATCTGGTGGGAAAAACGATTACAATCATATACAAGGGCTGCGATAGACACCATCCAGAAGCACAAACGAGATAAACAATCATCCATACCATGAACATGACTGAAAATGAGTAAACGAATGAACGAAATCAACTACATGTTCCAGGCAGAGCCGATAATCTATGAAACCGAGGCTCTGATACCAATTGATGGAATACGCCGACGAGGCAGTCCTTCCCACGGATCGATATCGGATACCAAAAACATACATACATGATTTCGAATTACCCTAAGCATGCTCCTAAAGTGTGAAGAGAGAAGTACCTTTCTTCGAGGCTATGATTCGATCTGAGCGATCTTCTAGTCTGTGTCCCGACCACGTTTGGACGTCGGATGGACGACGATCTACCAAACAGTTGAAAGGAGCAGATTGTGTTTTGTCTTCTCCGAACCCTTCGCGTGACTTTCTCCTCACGATGGTGGTTGAAGGTGTTATGTTTTGTGATGCTGCGTAGGGTTCAAGACGTGTAATCCCTCCTTTTATAGAGGTCCTTGGGCCAGCCTAGGGATCTCTTAGAAGGTATAGGGTTTGGGCTCCCTACAGGCCCAAATTCTTATGTTCAGCACAGAACACAATTTGGCCCGTAAATATTAATTCATTCCACTAGAGAATTAATATTGCACTCCTGTCCTATCCCGAAATGAATCAGGGCTTCTATTAGACTCGATATAATTCCCCGTGTTTAAGATATCGAACGTCCATTAATTATTAAAGCTTCTGACTGCTTTAATTAATAAATATCTTTTATTCCTTAAGTAGTACTACTCAACCTTATTATCGTACGGATTAAATTCACCTGCAGGGTATATACGATAATCCTTATGAGTTCCTTAAGGGGACGTCATCAACCTGAATGTCCAGGACACGATGCCCTAATGCCAATAAATAGATATCATGAAGATAATGTTGTTACCCAAGATACAGAGCATATTGAACCAATACTTGGCTCTCACCCATGGTAAATCAAAGTAACAAACTAATATCCCACATATCTAAGTATCACAATTAGGGTTATGAATTAGTAGAGTCACCAAGACCTAGGTTCTTCATGATAGTCAGAACAGAAGAACACGTCTCAACTGTGATCCATTCAATGCGACGCAGCGCACTAGAATAAACCAATAGCCAAGACAAGCTATATCCAGTTTATACTACAACCTAAACCGATAGTCATGTCGATAACTACTCAGTTATGAATACCGTTTATATCTTATAAGGGACCGACAATGTAATTTTCTGTGAGACTACTAACACACCACATTGTCTAAAATATAATATAATTGGACATTTAGCATACAAGCAATCATAAAGAATGCAACAATGTGAAAACATCTATTTCAGTTGAATGGGAAATCGAATAAATACAATCTAAAAGCTAACATAAATGTTTGCTTTACTGTATACCCCAACAGCATGTGTTCAAAATAAAAATGCATCATGTTTAATACTATGAGGCTGGATGGTTTCATGTATCGACCACCTCTGAAGGTGGGCATGTGTTCAAAATAAAAACCCATCATGTTTAAGGTCGTGAGGCTGGATGGTCACATGTATCGACCACCTCTGAAGGTGGGCATGTTTTCAAAATAAAAACTCATCATGTTTAAGGCCATGAGGCTGGATGGTTTCATGTATCGATAACCTCTGAAGGTGGGCGTGTGTTCAAAATGAAAACCCATCATGTTTAAGGCCATGAAGCTAGATGGTGGCATGTATCGACCACCTCTGAAAGTGGGCATGTGTCCAAAATGAAAACCCATCATGTTTAAGGCCATGAGGCTGGATGGTCACATGTATCGACCACCTCTGAAAGTGGGCATGTGTTCAATATGAAAACTCATCATGTTTAAGGCCATGAGGCTGGATGGTCGTATGTATCAACCACCTCTGAAAGTGGGCATGTGTTCAAATAAAAACCCATCATGTTTAAGGCCATGAGGCTGGATGGTTGCATGTATCGACCACCTCTGAAGGTGGGCATGTGTTCAAAATGAAAACCCATCATCTTTAAGGCCATGAGGCTGGATGGTCGCATGTATCGACCACCTCTGAAAGTGGTCATGTGTCCAAAACGAAAACCCATCATGTTTAAGGCCATGAGGCTGGATGGTCGCATGTATCAACCACCTCTGAAGGTGGGCATGTGTTAAAGGTTAGGTGTACAAACTCTATTTTAAAATTGCGGCTCAAATTTTGAAAAGAAAAAATGTGTTGATTATACATTAAGGTTGGTTCCAACTACTCAATTGAGGAATTATACAAGACTATCGAATCGCATTACGAAAAAAGATGGAGAAACGTAGAAATACAAAAAATCATGCAAGAAAAGGATCGAGTAAAACGTCTTCATTACGAGAAACTACAACAATTTATCGAAATACAATGTTCATAAAAAATTAAAGAAAAATACAAAGCTAAGCTACGAGGGAGGAGCGACAGAATCAGGAGCAGCGACAGAGTCGGAATTGCTAGAGGAGGCATGCAGCTCGCGCAGTTGATTGGTACTAGAGGTCGAATCGTAGGCCTCATTGAGTGGTCATTGACGAATAGACTCAGCTAGTGCGACCAACATAGGAGCTGGAGGAGTCACGTCATCAGGCAGAGCATATGTTTTCTTTAAAGTCTTGGATCGAGCCAAGGTTCTCTCCAGCACTGACCACCACTCATGTTCGAGTGGTAAGTTAGGATCACCGTGGAAGCTAGAGGGCACCTTAGGTAAAGCGTCCCAGATAGTCCCCGGGTCGAGCTGCTTGAAATCATCCTTGGCGATCTGCTCGCCCGCCTTCTGCAGGGAAAACTGGAAATAGTTTACCCTGAAGTCTTGGACCTCCGTCAAAAATTGTGGTGACTGCATGAAGTCAGCCATCACTTGTGCACGATACTCTCAGAGGAAGAGCTGCCCCGTTGTAGTAGCCTACATCATCTAACCGAGCCCGAAGAGCAGCGGCATCAGCGTAGCGTTTGGATTGAAGGGCGTGGGCAGCCCTCTCTTTTGCCAAGGTGGCCTCCAACTCGGCTCGAGCACCCTCCACTTGTGCTCGAGCAGTCTCTGCCTGAGCTTGGGCAGTCCGAGCGCCACCTCTTTCTTTTTTAAAGTGGCCTCCTTCTCTGCCACGGCCACCTCCTTCACCACCAGGACGCCATCCTTTTCGTTAGAGTTTTTTACTTCTTAACGAGCTCTCCACCAAGGGAGGCGATCTTGGCTTCAAGCTAGGCTTTTTACAACTCGCAGAGTTTGGTTTGGTGATGCAGGAGAGACGCATTCTTGTCTTGAAGAGTGCTGATGACGTCCTGGAGCGTTTTGATGGACTTCCCATAGCTATCTCGGGCATCCTTGGCCAAAGGCAGAAATTTGACCAAGCCTTATAATCAGAAGAAACATAACAGTTCAGCTCACATGGCGAGGAAACACAATAAAACAAAAATTAGAGCAAATATAGGACGAACAGTACCTGGGCAAGCCATTGAACAAGCTGGTCGCCAAGTTCCGGTAGAGTGGCGATGTTGCCTTTGCAGTTGTCCTCGAGGAGTGCACCCTCGAGGCGATCAACTACCTTGTTCACCGGGGCCACGAGCAGAGAGGAGGAGCTCGAGGCCAGGGCGTCAGTAGTCTGGTTAGTGCGAGGGCGTTTCCAATGCCCCTAAATTTGGTCGGTACGGGGACATTTCCCCAGAGCCACGTCACACCTCAGACCACCTTGGCCACCAGACTCGACCACGGTCTTGGTCGAGCCGCCAGAGGGGTTCTTGGAGGAGGAGTGGTCAGGAGGTAATTTGGTCTGGGTGTTGGTTTTAGATGATGTCTTGTATTGGGAAGACTTGTCCTTAGTATTGGTGTTAGAAGCGGTGGTTTTGTCGTCGGGTTTTTGGGAGGAGGCTTGGTCGGTGCTGTTTTTGGAAGTGGTCGATGTTTTGGTTCCGGTCGAAGTTTTGGTCCCTTATTTTTCAGGGGGAGGTTGAGCAGTAGTCTTAGGAGGAGGTGGTGGGGCTTGTAGTTCTTGTTGGCGCTTTTGGGGTTGTTGTTGTTGTTGTTCTTCTTCTTCTTGTTGTTGTTGTTGTTGTTGTTTTTGTTGTTGTTGTTGTGGTTGCTTTGGCGGTTGTTGTTGTTGTTGCTTTGGCGGTTGTTGTTGTTGTTGTGATTGTTGTGGCTGTTGTTGCGGTTGCTGTTGTTGCTGTGATTGAGGCCCGGAAGAGGTAGTCGAATGATCGACCTAATTGGCCTGAATTCCGGTCGATCCAGAGGTGGACCCGGGGCCGGATTGTTTCTTCAAACACTTCTTCCTCGGGGGAATATTGAAGCTGGGCACCTCTACAAGAAAACAACGTGAACATTAAAGTCAAGGAGGTTAGGAGGTGGGTTCGAGATCTCGCGATGAAGTTCCTTGAGCCAAGGAGAAGGCGCCCAAGGAAAAGGGGTATCTGGCTCGACATAGACAAAAGTGTTGGCCCATTTAGGAATGTTGGAGGGAACGTCCGAGATGAAATGGGCGTTGTTACGACTTTTCAAGTAAAGGCCTCGGGCCTGTTTGAAGGGGGCGTAGCAGTAGTGGAAAAAAGCTAGGTCGAACCGACCTAGGCGAACATGGCTTAGGATGATGAAGGTGGTCATGAAGCGGATGGCGTTAGGAGGAAGTTGGTTTAAGGGAAGCCCGAACCACGCGCAGACTTGGACTAAGTTAGGGCTCAAAGGAAAACGGATGCCAAGGTCAAACTGGATTTTGAAAAAGGTGTAGTAGCCAGAATGGGGATGGTCGTAAGTGTCGGAAGAGGAAGGGCGATAGAACGCCCAACCAGGAGGATGGCCGACCTTGTCATGCTTTAGACACCCAATCGAGTGAGAGTCAGAAGATTTAGATTTAGTGGAGGCTTTGGTCAAAGATTTTGGAGAAGCGGTTTGAGAAGCAGAGGGAACGATCGAGGATTTGGGTGCATCAGGTTGAGAAGAAGGGACAGTCAAAGATTGGGGAGCGTCAAGCTGGGAGGAAGAAGGGATTATGGTAGTAGACTTGGGGGTAGTGAATTGAGAAGAAAGAAAGATAGTGTTGAGTTTGTCTTGGTCCCTTTCTGGCACATCTTTCGAGCAAAAAGCAGGTCGACGACGGCGGGGGGGAACATTATCCATAGAATCCCCAGAGTTAGAAGTGAAGGCAGGAGCAACAGTATCGGTAAAAACGAGGGTAGGAACAATATCACCAGGGCGGAGAATGGAGAGAGGAACGATGTTGGGGACAAAAGGCACCTCTCGAACCGAGTCAGAGGAAGCAGCGGTGGTGAAAGAATAGACAGAACTCAAATTAGCATCGGAGTAGTGGTTGTTTTCACTGGAGGTCGTGGAGTCTGAAAGAAAAATAATACAAAAGGAACAATATCAAAAAGGGAGCTTCCGCGAAGAGAGAAAGGGAAAAGGAGGAGAATTTCAAAAGCTAGGGTTTTTTGGAGGAGGCGATTTTGAAAAATTGAAAGGGGGAAGAATAAGAATTCCAAAAAATTATGAAGGAAAAGGTAAAATTCACAACACATAACAAACAAATCAAATAACCTAGCGCACAAATTCAAGGCAAAATGAACAAATTTAGAACATTCAACAGGCAAATTCAAAGCACTCAACGTAGAAAACTCAAGAGCACAAAAGTTCGAAACACAGGAAAGCACAAATTCGGATGAAAAACAACTTACTCATAGTCGTAGTTGAAGGAATCGAAGGAGCCTTGGGAATGCAAGAGAAATCACCAAAAGCAAGAAGCTAGGGTTGCAGAGAGATCTTAGAGCTCGAGAGAATTCAGAAGAAGCAAAGGTGGAAAAATTCTGAAAATTTGCTAAGTGTTGAATTTATACCTAGATGATTTAAAGAGTTAGAAAATGAAGACCGTTGGATTAATAAGATCTTGCGATTGAGGGCACTCAAGTCACACGGGATTCAAAGAAGCGCGTTATGCGAGGGGGTACAATAATTAAAGTACCTGTCAGACTTGACGGGTACGACATGTGGCAAATGCGCAGGCGCAACAGAGAAGATGCGTGGCAAACAACTTTTTTTTCTGGCGCTTATTAATTGGAAAAATAGCGGAAAACTCACCAGATGGTCGATATTCGATATAACATTACCCAGGAGAGAGGCGAGCACAAATTCACTCTTAGGTCAAGTCATTCAGACTTGACCAGAGTGGGGGTGACTAGATGATATGGGATATTATACCCACAAAGGTAAACCGATCTGTCGAACCGGCCGAAGGGGTTGTACCGTGAGGAAGCCAAACCAATCTAGTGATAATCGATCAAGATGACAATGGTCAAGCACCCAGAAGGCAAGACCTGGAAGACTCTAGGACAGACAGTGTATCCCAAGTATCGAAAAGATCGACCAGTCAAGCAATCGACTAGTCAAACATTTGAGCAATTGAGCAATCGAGCAGTCGAGTCGACCTCAATAGATCGACCACTTTATGGGTTGCCAGTATTCTGATCGACCTAGTCACAAGCGCGTTCAAGAGCCTCAAACCGATTTTCAGGGGAATATTCAGAGGAATAATCATCCCATGTGCGGGGCACACGTGGCAAGAATGCATTGGTTGACAGCGATAACCACCTCTGACAACTCCCAGCGTCACCTCTGACATGCACGCGGTGTGTCAGAGTACGGATGGGCAGCTGGGGCAGCCAGCTCACCATGCCCGGGTAGCCCTTAGGTCAAGTATCTCACCCCTATATAAAGAGGGGTGAGCCTTTCTTCCCTAACACACGATTTTTATTATTCTACTCAAACATACACATACTTACTTAAGCATCGCAGGCTCTTCACAGGAGAACCCTCCAGTGTGAGAGTTGGTTGCAAGTTTTCCGGCGTTCTACCGGCGAGGACAAGAGGCGATCTATTCCAAACTGGACAGGACGCTCACACTTGTATTAGTGTGTATATCATGTTGATTATGTGTTAGTTTGGAAAGTTCATGTTCAGTTGGTAAGGATTTATTTTGGTTGTGGACGTTTTAAGAAAAGAAAGAAAAATGAGAGGCATGTGGTTTTGTTTTTGGCCATGTCTTTGATTAAGTTGCCGAGCTTTGTTATTTTGTTTAACATGCAGAAATGTGCCTTTGTTTAAGAGGTTAAAGTTCAGTATTGTGGTAAGTTATATAAAAGTGTTGTTTTAATTTTTTAGAAAAAGGAGAAGAAAGAGGAGGACATGGACCTTGGCTCTAGGTAGTATAAATTCATAGCTTATGGCTCATTAAGACCTGGTATTTATAAGTTATTATCTGAGACTGGTTTTTGCTGGCAAAGTGTTAGTTTGGCTGACGAAAGTCGCCGGACAAAGGGTTGGTCAGGCTTAGCCGGGTGGCAGGCAGGGCGACCTAGTGATTTCTCGCAGTAGGCAACTGGAAGCTGCTGCACGCCTGTACGCCATCTCCCAGAGCTTCTGTGTGTACGTCGTCCACTGCAGCTCCCGTGTGCCAGCGATCCCGCGTGCCCGTACCTAATCGTCTATGTGTCGTGCCCTGCAGCACTCGTGCACACATCACCCAACAGACCCGTGCACGCCATGCATGATCCGCAGCATTCCAGTGCCAGTGCACGTCTGTGCTCCAGCGACCCACAACACGCCTTTGCCACGCCCAACAGCCCTAGCCAGGCCAACAACAAGCTCAACAGACCCGACCTAAGTCTCAGCAGTCTAGTACCATGCTGGGCAGCTGCAACACTCGGTCGACTCGAGCGGTCCAGCTAGCCAACCAGTCTGACCATACGCGGAACCGACCGATTTGAACCAGTTAAAGGAGAATTTTTCGATTGTTTGTTTTATTTGAGAACTCTGGACGAGCCAAAATAAGTCGAGAGAGAGATAGAAGAGTTATCTGTTTTATTTGTTTTATTTGTTTTTGTTTTTGTTTGTCTTAATTGCCTGGCTTAATCTACCTGTTAATCAAAACCCTTAATAAATAAATTATTAAAATGTAGATTAAGAGGAGTCGATTCCTCATGAAGAATCACGTGCATATCATTTCATTTATTCATCATTAACAGTTAAGGTGGGGTGTTTCCGTGCTATACCTTATTCCTTATAAACGTGAGGTATTATGTTTTACGTATGTTGATGGTTCTTCTCCCAGATCTGGAGTGAACCGGTGGTAAGGAGCTCCGATCTGTTCGAACCATCCTTGAAATCGCCTTTAAACTGCAGTAAACACCTGCAAGAACTCAACACCGGAAGTGTTTCTAGTGAAGAGCATCCGACGCTCAAATCAGTATGTGGAAGAGAGGGGAAAGAAGCTGCTCTGAGAGAGCAGCAGCAGAAATGTATGGAGTGAGTAATGAGAGTGAAGTTAGGGTTTTAAATTACCTCAGCCCCCCTTTATATAGGAGAATATACCCACTTGAGTTACCCAAAGTACCCCGGTCGGCTTACGTGAAGTGCCCAGGATACCCTGGTCGGTTTGCATTCTACTTACCTCTTAGTCAGCATCTAAATTCCTTCCTATCACATGGAGATTTACCTTTATCTGGGGATCTTGTTGGGTCACGCTGGTGTTGTGAGTCATCTGAACATTCTGGGTCTCGAGGTGCAAAGAGTCGACCATGGGTTTTACCAAGTCGATTAAGGCATATCCGAGAACATTCGGAGGCTCTTATTCTATGCTTACTCGTCATTTATAGTAACGGTCGACTCCTTAATGGTAGACTTGGATGAATCGTCTTGGAGACATTGGCTTGTAGAAGGTTCCCCTCTTAAACGGTTATGCGGGAGGAGTCGACTTTACCAAAGTCGACTTAGTGATGTCGACATGGGTGACCATCCGGTCGAATAACCAGTACTTGAACCGGTGTATGATACTCCCCCCCAAAAATTACTCTAAGCGATTTTTAGCTTAAGAGTAAAATTTTTTATTGACTAACCTTACTCGTCTTTCCTCGGGTAACGCCTGTTGCAGCAGTCGTTGCTCTACACCTCATGTCGTTTCAGCGACTATCTTGTCACCTTCTCGACCTTAAATATTCTCTAATATCCATTACCCTTGGTAATCTTTTTGAATTTCAAATTTTGAAATTTGGAACAGGATGTGGAGCGTGTTAGAGGTATGCTGTAAAAGCTCAGTTTTGCAGATTCTATCAATTCCCTTTTGATATGGCCATCATGTTTCGGTCAAAGTACATATGCTTGCAGTTTATTTATTTATGCAATAATACTCCTTGCCTTACATTGAGATAGTGTGGTTCGAAGTGTTTCTAACAGAAAGATCACCTATCGGTTCCTTGTAAAACTAAACTATTCATTCACAGTCTAGATAGGAAGTGAGACCCCTTTTGGATAAAGACTATAGTGTATTCTTGATTCAGTTGGTCTTTGACTGAAGAATTACACTAGCACTTATGATAGGTGTTGAACAGAAACACGGAAGGATAAGATTATGAGACTCACTGATCGTTGTTGTAATCTAGACCTTCAGTAATTGACTTTTAAGCTGTAAGATAATATAAAATGGGCATATGTATTCATCACTTGTTTATTTATTTATCAAGGGTGATTCCTATTTTGCTAGGATGACATACTCGGTATTTTGGTAAATAAGTGTGTCTATATGATGTGCCGTTATAAATTATTTACGGTCACTGTGTCCCAGTGCGCTGGGTTGATGCCGTTCCCGAAATGAGCTCAGGAATGAATATTATGTCAAGCCCTGCAGGCGGATGTGTTATCCGGCATAATGATTAAGGATCTGAGTGGTACTAGTTTCGGAAATGAATAAGAAGATGATTAATTGTTTTTTCAGTAATTTAATTAATCAACAAACGTTATATCTTAAACATGGGGAGATAAATCCATCAATTGGATTAATATAATTAATCAGTGGAAACGAATTAATTGTAATTCGGAGCTAAATTGGGAGAGCAATAATATTACTCTAGTGGAATGTTTTATTATTTAATTCCAAGATTAGGAATTAGGAATTAATTATGTTCCATTATTTAGATTTTATTAGGAGAGGAATATTCCTTCTAGAATGTTACCTAGGGTTAGGAGACTATGGAGTCTTCTACAAGGTATTGAAGGTTGGGAGGAATAGGACTTCTAGATGGAAAAGGAGATGGAAGATAATAAGGATTCCTAAACCTAAAGGAATAAGCCCATAACTAGCACCTCCTTTAGGTCCCTATTGTAGCCTATAAATACACAAGTCCCCTAACCTCTTGAACATGCTTTACACGTTTTTCTCCCCGAAGGGCTGGAGAAGTTCGGCCTCTTTAAGCGAGAAAGAAAGAGAGAGATTCTACTTCGAAAGAAAATTCGGTTTGCACCGTAATATCTTAGAAGAAGGTGATCAAGAGGTTTTGGAAAATCTAATAAATCGCTCTACCAAGATATTAGAGATCGTGTAAAGGTTATACAATAAAAGATTCGAAGGATGTTATTCGTATCCCGTTGAATATATATATACGTTCATCCCGTCGAATATATTCATCCTCGCATCACCTCCGATGGCCACCAAATCAGGAGGGAAGGTTCACCAAAGCAGCAGGAGATCTCCGACATGATTCCGGCG
>CACSLK010027773.1:352864-364470 GCA_902706635.1 Striga hermonthica | reverse complement strand
GACAACTGAGGAAGGTGGCCGAAAAATATGTAATATAAAGGCTCAATATATTGTACCAAAAAGCCTTCTAACGGATTACCTAAACACCTACTTCGATCAAACTTGGTGGAGCTTTTAATCCAATCTCCCTAACTCTCGAACAATGATATTTCTCGCGCGTATGTAGGAGAAAAATCGGCCAGCATACATGAAGAGGTTGGGACTTGGTGTATTTATAGGCTCCATTAGGGACCTTAAGGAGGTGCTAAATAGGGGCTTATGCCATTAGGCCTAGGAATCCTACTTCTACTCCAATACTAATTCAATGTAGAAAGGAAATCTCCTACTAATCTAACTCTTCTAGAAGACTCCTTAGTCTCCTAACACTAGAGAAGATTCTAGTAGGAATACCTTTCCTAATTAAATTCATAATCATGGAATAAAATTAACTCCTAATTTAAGAAACCTAATTCTACTCCAATTAATAATCTAATGTAGGAAATATATCTCCTACTAATCTTCATCTTCTAGAAGACTCCTTAGTCTCCTAATCCCTAGAGAAGATTCTAGTAGGAATATTATTTTCTTAATTAAATTAATTAATATGGAATAAAATTAATTCCTATTTAAATGAAATTAAATAATAAAACATCACACTAGAGTAATATTACTGCTCTCCCCATTTAGCCACTATTTTACCAATAAAATCGAGCCTCCATGATTAAATAATAATAATCCGATTGATCAATTTACCTCCCTATGTTTAAGATATAACGTCCGTTGATTATATAAATTACTGACAAAATAATTAATCAACTTCTTATTCATTTTTGAAATTAGTATCACTCAGAATCTTAACCATTATGTCAGACAATCGTCTACCTGCAGGGTTTAACATAATGTACATTCCTGAGCTCATTTCGGGGACGTTATCAATCCAGCGCACTAGAACATAGTGACCATAAATAATTTATAATAGCACATCATATAATTATTCTTACTTACCAAAATACCTCGTATGTCATCCTAATAAAATAGGAATCACTTGGTAAATCAAATAAATAAGAGATAAATATATGCCTATTTTATATTATCTTACAGCTTAAGAGAACGCATCAATCACTGGTGGTCTAGGTTACAACAACGATCAGTGAGTCTCATAACCTTATCCTTTCGTGGACCTGTTCAACACTTAACATAAGTGCTAGTGTAATTCTTCAGTCAAAGACCAACTTAATCAAGAATACACTACAGTCTTTTTCCAAGAGTGGTCTCACTGCCTGTCTAGACTATGAACGAATAGTTTAGTCTTATAAGGAACTGATAGGTGATCTTTCTGTTCGAAACACTTCGAAACACACTATCTCAATATAAGACATGGAGTATGATTTGCATAAATAAATAAACTGCAAACATATATAATTTGACTGAAACATGATGGCCAGATCAAAATGGAATTGATAGAATCTGCAAAACATAGCTTTTACAGCATACCTCTAACACGGTTGTGAAGGAGAACGAAGCATGCCTTATAAGTGGTTGTGGATACCTTCACTAGCAGAACGCGTTTTGGTGAGCTCGCTTAAATTTGAGGAAAATCATAATAGTCAATGAAAAACCAAACCATTTTGACCTGACCTCATATAGTAGCCTCCGCTTACATTTATGAACCTTGGAATATTGTCGTTGTTTATGAACATTGGTTTTAATTATGCATTAAAAACTGAGGATTTTCAATTCAAGGCATTGGGTATTTACGATTTACGTATTACGAACTCTTTGATTTTGAAACCTTGGATTGGAAGATGTTCCCTTTTGAAAGTTTCTTGAACTTTGGATTTATGAATACGCTGGTTGAAATGTTGATTTAAGATTTACGATACTTGTGAGTATGAATTTTATATTGATGATTTATGAATTTATGTCGAGTAGCGCCACTTATTCCGAAAAGAATTTTTAAAATTTGAAGTTGACTTTTTGAAGTCTTTGACTTTCGTCAAATAAAATTGGGGCGTTACAGAAAATGTCAGTGGTTGAGCTGATTGGGAAACTTGAGGCGACTGAGAAGATTATCCAGGGTGAGCGAGAGATGATTCTTGCAGAACGTGAGATGGCCTCATCCTCCAAGTATATAGGGATAAAGAGGAAAAGGAACTCTATTCAGGAGGCAATAGAAACATCTAGAGCTAAGAGATCGAGACAGAAGGTCGACTTCCCTCTCCTCAAGAAAGGTAACTCTCTCGTTAATGTCGTAGAAACATGTTTAGCTGTTGTATCTACCAGAACCTGGTGTTTAGATACTGGAGCCACTAATCATGTGTGCAATTCATTGCAGAGGTTCCAGGAAACCAGCCGACTTAGGGAGGGAGAGATCACCGTCTACATGGGCGATGCTACGAAAGTGGCGGCTGTTGCAGTGAGAGATGTTACTTTATTTTTTGATAGTAGTATTTTGGTTTTGAGACATTGCCTTTATGTTCCTAGTTTTAGAAAGAATCTTGTTTCAGTTTCTAAACTTGTTTCATATGGATTTTCATTTACGTTTGATGACATGGTTGTTAATCGGTATGGAAAGTGTTTCATTTGTTATGGTTCATTAGTTGGCAATTTGTATGTTCTCAAACCAAAATCTCCCACATTGCAACAAATTGAATTGAATATTGTCGTGACTAAATCTAATAAGGGGAAGGAATGTTCGAGTATGAATCAAGAATATCGTTGGCACCTTAGACTTGGACACATTAACCTTAGGAGGATTCAAAAGTTAGTGGCCAGTGGACTCTTTGGTCCATTGGAAGAGCACTATCCAACTTGCGAATCATGTCTGGAACGTAAGATGGCCAAGAGGCCATTTACGGCAAAAGAGTATAGGAGCCAAGAAGTGCTAGGATTGATTCATTCTTATTTGTGTGGTCCTATGTCGATCCAGGCTAGAGGAGGTTTTGAGTACTTTGTCACTTTTATTGATCATTACTCGAGATATGGGTACATTTATCTGTTTCATCGCATGTTCGAATGCTTTGAGAAATTCAAGGAGTATCGGGAAGTTGTGGAAAAGCTTCATGATAAAAGTATCAAGTCACTTCGATCTGATCGAGGTGGAAAATACCTCTTTGGAGAGTTCAAGACATACTTATCGGAAGCTGGGATTGAATCCCAATTGACTGCACCCTGCATGCCCAGCAGAACGGGGTTGCAGAACGAAGAAATAGGACTCTTATGGAAATGGTTAGGTCGATGATGAGTTATTATAGATTACCAGATTCGTTCTGGAGATTAGCGTTAGAAACGACAGTGTATATTCTGAACATGGTTCCTTCAAAGTCAGTTGAAACTACTCCTTATGAGATGTGGGAAATGGGGAAGTCCTGCGCACATGTTAGTGCAGGGAGCTGGCAAGTTGGAGAAACATTTGGAAGCACGAGTGTTCGTTGGCTATCCCAAGGGAACGAAAGGTGGATTATTTTATAGTCCCGAGGATCAGAAGGTGATCGTTAGCACGAACTCTAGATTCTTGGAAGAAGACTATATTATGAATCACAAGCCCACGAGTAGACTAGTCTTAGAGGAGTTGAGGGGTGAAGTCGATAGTTCCCCACCGAGCGCGCAAGTAGATACATCACATAATGCTGCAACACGACAATCTTAGAGTGTACCAGTACAGACAGTACCTCATCGTAGTGGGAGTTCTCAGTTACCCAACCGATGGATAGGTCTTGGAGAGTCTAAGGGCCGAGTTCCAAGAAACCTAGAATCAGACCCAAGGACTTACAATGAGGCACTCCAAGATAAAGATGTAGATTCATGGAATGTTGCAATGAATGCTGAAATGAGGTCAATGGACTCTAATCAGGTCTGGGATCTTGTAGAACCACCCGATGGGGTACGACTCATTAGATATAAGTAGATCTACAAGAGAAAGAGAGGATCGGACGGAGAGGTGCAAACCTTAAAAGCTAGGATTGTTGCAAAAGGTTATACCCAGATTGAGGGTATAGACTATGAAGAGACATTTTCGCCAGTAGCTATGCTTAAGTCCATTCGGATTCTCTTGGCTGTAGCTGCTCATATGGACTATGAGGTCTGGCAGATGGATGTCAAGACGGCTTTCCTTAATGAAAACCTTCAGGCGAATATCTTTATGCAGAAACTAGAGAGATTCTTTGCAAAAGGTCGTGAGCATCTTGTGTGTAAGCTTAATCGGTCCATTTATGGATTGAAGCAAGCATTAAGATTTTGGAATATTCAGTTCGATGAGGTGATCCAGTCGTATGGGTTCACTCAATATCCTGATGAGCACTGTGTATACAAGAAAATCAGTGGGAGCGTGGTTGTGTTTCTTGTGTTGTACGTAGATGACATACTTCTTATTAGAAATAATAAGGAGTTGTTGTTGGGTTCTGTGAGGAACGTCAAGCAACATGCACAGTATTGAACTTATCGAAATAAATCCTAACGCAGTGGAATCTATAGTAGGATATGGACGTTTACCTTTTAAAATTTTTCCGACTCTGAGACGATGTAGAGTACCGTTGATGTAGTTCGTCTGAACACCACAATATTATGGTCAGATAGATTTGGCCTTTATTTGATTCTAATCGAAAGTTCCAACGAGGTTGATCACACGGTGCACGGTCTCGGTCGTCGGGGTTCAGCAGCAAGTCGTGCGCGTCAGGCGCGGACAGTGTAGCACGTGGGCCACTGGGAACGCGCGTCTGGCGCTGGCAGCCTTTGGGCTTGCGCAGACACGTGTGCGCTTCTCCTATGCCGGGGCAGACTGGGCGCTGGCAGGTGATCGCACACGGGCGTGATAGACACGTCTCCTGGTCATTCGTGGGATGGTGCACGCGTACTCCTTGCACGCTGGGGATGCGCGATCGGCGACAGGCGGGATGCGCGCGCGAATGGCAACAAGAAGGTGATGCTGGAACCTCGAGGGCGTCGCTTGCGGTCGCTGCTAGTGTCGGGCCTGGCTGAGCGTGACTGCGAGCGGTGGCTTGCGGTTGAGATCGGCTGGGCCTGGCTGACTTCCGGCGGCGGCAATTTCTAGCGGTGGCTCACGGCGCAGACGGTGGTGGTCGATGGAGGAGAGTGGCCAGAAAATATATCTATATTAAAGGCGCAATATATTGTACCAAAAAGCCTTCTAACGGATTACCTAAACACCTACTTGGATTAAACTTGGTGGAGCGTTTAATCGAATCTCCCTAACTCTCGAACGACGTAATTTCTCACGCGTATGTAGGAGAAAATCGGCCAACATCCATCATCTACAAGAGGTTGGGACTTGGTGTATTTATAGGCTGCATTAGGGACCTTAAGGAGGTGCTAAATATGGACTTATCCCATTAGGCCTAGGAATCCTAATTCTATTCCAATACTAATTCAATGTGGGAAATAAATCTCCTACTAATCTAACTCTTCTAGAAGACTCCTTAGTCTCCTAAACTAGAGAAGATTCTAGTAGGAATACCTTTCCTAATTAAATTAATAATCATGGAATAAAATTAATTCATAATTTAGGAAACCTAATTCTACTCCAATTAATTATCTAATGTAGGAAATATATTTCCTACTAATCTTCATCTTCTAGAAGACTCTTTAGTCTCCTAATCCCTAGAGAAGATTCTAGTAAGAATATTATTCTCTTAATTAAATTAATTAATATGCAGTAAAATTTATTCTATTTAATGGAATTAAATAATAAAACATCCCATTAGAGTAATATTATTGCTCTCCCCATTTAGCCACTATTTTACCAATAATATCGAGCCTCCATGATTAAATAATATTAATCCAATTGATCGATTTACCTCCCTATGTTTAAGATATAACGTGCGTTGATTAATTAAATTACTGACAAAATAATCAATCAACTTCTTATTCATTTCCGAAATTAGTACCACTCAGAATCTTAACAATTATGTCAGACAATCGTCTACCTGCAGGGTTTAACATAATGTACATTCCTGAGCTCATTTCGGGGACGTCATCAATCCAGCGCACTAGAACATAGTGACCATAAATAATTTATAATAGTACATCATATGATTATTCTTACTTACCAAAATACCTCGTATGTTATCCTAATAAAATAGGAATCACTTGGTAAATAAAATAAATAAGAGATAAATATGTATGCCTATTTTATATTATCTTATAACTTAAGAGAACGCATCAATCACCGAAGGTCTAGGTTACAACAACGATCAGTGAGTCTCATAACCTTATCATTTCGTGGTCCTGTTCTACACTTAACATAAGTGCTAGTGTAATTTTTCAGTCAAAGACCAACTGAATCAAGAATACACTACAGTCTTTTTCCAAGAGGGGTCTCACTGCCTGTCTATACTGTGAACGAATAGTTTAGTCTTATAACGAACCGTTAGGTTATCTTTCTATTCGAAACACTTCGAACCACACCATCTTAATATAAGACATGGAGTATGATTTGCATAAATAAATAAACTGCAAACGTATGTACTTTGACTGAAACATGATGGCCAGATCAAAATGGAATTGATAGAATCTGCAAAACATAACTTTTACAGCATACCTCTGACAATCTCCTCTTATGCTTAATAAGCTCATGGCTATACAAGTAAACCACAATTTCTTTCAATCTACTTCTCAAATACTATTCTACTATGTCGCCCTAACATCTGACTCCCATTCCTTCTACGTGTCTTGTAAAGACTTTTGCCGGTAGGCTCTTCGTAAAAGGATCTGCTAGTTTGTTCTCTGATTGTATCTTGGCAACAACGATTTCTCCTCGTCCAACTATTTCTCGTATCAGGTGGTACTTGCGCTCTATGTGTTTACTTGCTTTATGAGTCCGTGCCTCCTTCGAATTTGCTACTGCTCCGTTGTTATCACCGAACACTGTAATCACAGCGGGCAAACTCGGTACCACATCAAGGTCGAGGAGAAAATTCCTGAGCCAGACAGCTTCTTTCGCTGCCTCTGAGGCTGCTACATACTCAGCCTCCATGGTTGAGTCTGCCACGTGTTTCTGCTTGACACTCCTCCATACTACGGCTCCTCCTCCTAAACTAAACACAAACCCTGAGGTCGACTTGCTTTCGTCCCGGTCTGCCTAAAAGTCAAAATCGGTGTAACCCAATGGAAGCAACACATCTGCCTGGTAAATCAGCATGTACTCCTTAGTCCTACGTAGGTACTTGAGTATATGCTTTACCACAGACCTATGTCCCGGTCCTGGATTACTATGATATCTTGCTACGATGCCCATGGCATACCAAGTATCAGGTTGCGTGTATAACATTGCATACATGAGGCTTCCTACTGCTGATGCATAAAGAACTGCCTTCATGTCCTCTGTCTCTTGAAGTTTCTTCGGGGACATCTTCTTAGATAGAGGTATTCTGTGCCGAAAGGGTAAATCCCCTTTCTTGGAATCCTGCATGTTGAAACGCTTTAAGACAGTGACTATGTATGTGGATTGGGATAGGCACAACTTTCTCTTCTCTCAGTCCTGAATGACCTTGATTCTGAGAACATGCCCTACTTCTCCCAAATCCTTCATATCAAACTGCTTGGATAACCATACATTTACGTCTGATAACATCTTCACACTATTTCCAATGAGAAGAATGTCATCTACGTATAGCACAAGAAACACCACCACGTTTTTATCACTTTTCTTGTACACACAGTGCTCATCCGACATTGGGTAAATGTATACGATTGGACAATCTCGTCAAAACTGATGTTCCAGGACCTCGAAGTCTGCTTCAGTCCATAAATTGACCTTTTCAGCTTGCAGACCAGATGCTCTTGGCCCTTTGCAATAAATCCTTTAGTTACTGCATATAGATGTCCTCGTCCAAATTCCCGTTAAGGAAGCGGTCTTAACATCCATTTGCCAAATCTCATAATCTATATGAGCAGCTACAACAAAGAGAATCCTGATGGATTGAGCATGGCTACCGGCGAAAAGGTTTCCTCATAATCGATCCCTTCTTTTTGAGTGTACCCTTTTGCAACAAGCCTAGATTTGAAGGTCTCAACCTTCCCATCTGCTCCTCTCTTTCTCTTATAGACCCACTTGCATCCAATGGCACGGACGCCACTGGGTGGCTCTACAAGATCCCAGACCTGATTAGAGTCCATTGACCCTATTTCAGATTTCATCGCCTTTTGCCAAGACTCTGCGTCCCGATCTTGGAGTGCCTCATTATATGTCCATGGGTCGCATTCAAGAACGTTCGGGATGGCCTCAGAAGACTCTCCCAGACCCATGAACCGTTCGGGCTGCCAGACAACCCTCCTACTACGACGAGGTACTACCTGCTCAGGTGCATCATCAGCGATACGTGTTGCAGTACTTTGTGGTAAAACATCTAGCGCACTCGGTATTGAAGTACTCACTCCCTTTAACTCCTCGAGGACATGTCTACTACTGGGCTTATGATCTAAGGCATAGTCATCTTCCAAGAACCTAGCGTTCTAACAATTACTTTCTGGTCCTCGGGACTATAAAATAGACCACCTTTCGTTTCCTTAGGATATTCCACAAACAGCCTTACTTCTGTTCTCGGTTCCAACTTATCAGTATTGATTCTCAGCACGTGTGCTGGACTACCCCAAATCCTGAGATGCCTTAGACTGGGCTTATGCCCAGACCACAACTCCAATGGTGTAGACGCTACTGATTTAGAAGGTACTCTATTCAGAATGTATACCGATGTTTCTAGGGCGTATCCCCAAAACGAATTTGGTAAAGTACTATAACTCATCATTGCCCTAACCATTTCCATAAGAGTCTTATTCCTCCGTTCTGCTACGCCATTCTGTTGAGGCGTGCCAGGTGCAGTCAGCTGGGATGTAATCCCATTATCTGTCAAGTAGTTCCTAAAGTCATTCGAGAGATATTCGCCACCACGATCTGATCATAATGACTTGATACTTTTTCCTAACTGCTTTTCCACAACTACCTTATACTCTAAGAACTTCTCAAAGCATTCAAACTTCCGGTGCAGAAGGAAAATGTCCCCATATCTCGAGTAATCATCGATAAAAGTAACGAAGTACTCGAAACCACCTCTCGCTCGAACACTCATAGGACCACATAGATCAGAATGAACTAGCCCTAACACATCTTCGGCTCTATGCCCCTTCAAACTAAAAACCCTCTTAGTCATTTTGTCTTCCAGGCAAGACTCGCAAGTTGGAAAAGCCTCGACTTCTAACAACCCCAAGGGTCCGTCTGCTACCATCCTCTGAATCCTCCTAAGGTTAATATGACCAAGTCTTAGATGCCAAAGATTTGTTTCGTTCATTTTATAAGGTTCCTTTCTCTTATTTAGATTAGATGGTAAATTAAATAATTGTTTCTGTTGCAGTGGAGATGACTAAGATTCTAGAATATATAGATTTTCAACTAATGAACCAGAACATATGAACTTTTTGCCAAAACGAATAACAACTTTATTATCGAAAGCAGCAGAAAAACCGTTCATAAACAACTTAGAAACTCAAATCAAATTCTTTCTAAGACTAGGAACATAAAGACAATCTTCCAAAACTAGAAACCTATCTAAGCCAAATCTAAATAGACGTCTCTCACTGCAACTGCTGACGCTCTACTAGCATCTCCTAAGTAGATGGTAACTTCTCCTTCCCTAAGTCTCTTGGTTTCCTGGAACCCCTGCAATGAATTGCAGACATTATCAGTGGCTCCTGTATCTACACACCAGGTACTGGTAGATAACACCGCTAAACATGTTTCAACGACTAAAGCAAAAGGTGTACTTTTGTCGAACTTCTTGAGGAGAGGGCAGTCTGCCTTTTAGGGTCCTTTCTGCTGGTATCTGTGGCACTTGCCTTTCGACTTCTTCGCCTTCTGTCAAGGTTGCGTGTCATTCATGACCGCCTTGCCCTTTCCTGCGGACTTCTTCCTCTTCTTGCCCTTAGGAGCCTTTGAAGTGGAAGCTTCTCCCCGCTGGGCCACCATAGCTTTGGTCTTCTGACGAAACAGGCCCTCTGTCGACTGAAGTTCAGAGACAAGTTCCAGAAGAGTCATCAACATCTTATTCATGTTGTAATTGAACCGGAATTGCTCGAAGCTCTTCGACAAAGACTGGAGCACTATATCAACCTGGGTTTCCTCGTCAATAAAAGCCCCAAGAACCTCCAGCTCATTCAGTAGGGCCATCATAGCAAGAGCATGCTCCCTTACGAGAGTGCCCTCGCGCATGGTCATGTTCATCAGAACCATCATGGCTTCTTGTCGGGCAGCCCGCGACTGATGACCAAATAACTCCTTGAGATTGAGGAGCATCTCTGCTGCAGTGTTCATAGACTGATGTTGACGTTGAAGTACATTTGACAATGATGCCAAGATGTAACACTTCGCCATCTCGTCAGCCTTTTTCCACCGAGCATACTCCTCTTTCTCTTGGTCTGGTGCATTGTCAGCAGGCACAGCCGGACAAGCCTTAGCAATAGCAAATTTGTACTCCTCAGCAGTTAACACAATATCCAAGTTCCATTTCCAGTCAATATAACTGGGACCAACAAGTTTGTTTTCTTTGAGAATTACGGACAACAGATTGAAAGACATTTTGAATTCCTGGGATCATGCAAACATAGTCTTTACTCAGTCAAGTAGTTTTGAATTTAAACATCAAATATTGATCCCATGTAACAATATTCAAATAAATTCACCAACACCTCAAAGCACCGAATCTCCGCAGGCCACGGAGTGTGGACGTCTACGGTTCAAACATTCGCAAGAGGAGGGATAAATCCCATTAGCTTAACATACTGCCGAGCAATACTTAACTAATAGTCGGTTTCATCTTTTGGCCAGCGCAATTAACTTATAAAAGAATAAAAACGACCTTATACTTTTGGACTATCGTAATTATTTGTAGTTTAAGTGTAACTCATTAATTGGTACTAAGTTTACTACCAAAATTATACGTCCACCTTTGGGTGACCTGTACGCTTTTGAAATAGCTTACTGTAACCATCCCGAAGGAGATTCGTCCTCGTGAACTGTGAAATAAAACGTCCATTGGGCTCGAATTAAACCACTTCACTGACAAACCTATAATGGAGGCCTTGGATGTAATTTATTTCAACTCATTACACACTTAATATAATTTTTAATTTTACGGGATTTTTGAAAACATGTTTGATTTGCATATAATTAATTCACACTGGGTGGACATTGGTGAAAAAGTCCAGTTAATCGTATGCATGATTAATAAGCAATAATAAACTAGGAATTAATCCAACTATCATGGCCATTAATCAATCTCCAATGTTACGGAGAAAACACAATCCTGTCCTTGTTGAGTGTGTCCTCCGATTCAGGTATTGGAACTCCCCTTTCGCAGTGACTCTCATTAGATTGGTCGTCTCCGGGAAAGTTGCCATTGGATCATCACCATGGCATCCGTGTACGTGTTTATGGCCTCGCCCCGTCAAAGTTGGTCCACGCCCGTCGGATCAATAATGAATAACATAAACAACAATTATTAATTCATCCTATGACCCATGCAGGAGCCGTACATGAGTTTCTATGAAAGCAATAAACTATGCAGTGTCCCACCGCGCGAATAATTTATTACAAGCATTCACGAACCCAAAAATTCCTC
>CACSLK010027773.1:314705-324987 GCA_902706635.1 Striga hermonthica | reverse complement strand
GGCCGAGCCAGCGACCGACCGTCCGGTTCAGCAGACCGGCGGTCCGGTCCAGACCGGTTCATACCGGCTGGACCGGTTCATCCCATACTTCATTGTTTTAGTCCCGGTTCTTGATTTCAATACCATTTTCAGTTAAAATTCCAGATCCAGTTCAGTTCAGTAAATTAAGATCAGTTCATTTCTGTATTTAACCGGTTCCAGTTATACCGATTAAATCCGAATATCATGTTAAGTCTAGTAGAGCATCTTAACATAATTAATCAGTTAATTTATCAGTCTGAGCATAGTCCTTAGTAATTGTTTATATTATATTTCAGTTTGATCAGGCATCAGCACTACCTTCATTTTCACGGATCAGGTGGGGACTTAGACTAAGTACTACATTGATTATAATTACGCTACCATGTTTGAGGTATGTATTATCAGTATCCGCTCGGAATGGTCGCCGGTCCATTTTGGGTTCTAGAGGCCTTAATCTGACCACTAGAGTGTGCACATGGTGTCCGGCTACGCCGACATTTGTTCAGTTTCAGACAGGTGACGTATGTCACGAGATCAGTATCAGATTATTCAGTACCGGTATCAGATATCAGTTATCAGTTCAGTTTCAGTTCAGTTATATATGCAAGGATCATGATATTCTAATTATTTTCACTGTTTTACTTTAGTATGAGTTTCTGCGGAGCACAGTGTTTTAGTGCTCACGCCCCCACGTATTTCATGTTTTTCAGGTCACATAGTCGGGGACGAGGAGTGAGCTGACGAGCTGTTCAGGATATTTGTTGATATGTATATATATGTTTTGGCTACGCTACATTTCTGCTACTGTTTCAGTACTTTAAATCAGCTTTTGATCCGACAGTAGTCGGTTAATATATTATATAACTGTTCTTATTATCAGTTTAAAATTAAAGGTTTTCAGAAAAGTTAGATTTTTACAGTAACACTCCGAACCAGTTTTTGCAAAAAGAAATATTTTAATTATTTTAATTAGAAAATTTGCGAAAAAGCATACTCTGATTTTAGTAAATAACAGGGTGTTACACATAAGGTTATCATTCTTCAAAATCGAATCTAGAAATTCACTTTTCTAAGTTTGTTCAATCTAACAAACTTCGTGTAGATGAATTCCTTCAACTATTGGAGAAGACAAAGGCAAGTTTATATGATTTCCATTCAATCGTATTGCAAATTAGTAATTCGACGGAGTCATTTAAGTGTATGTGTCTGATTCAGATGTTGAAGATGATGTTCATCAATTTCCTCGCCCTAATCGATTAGCAGTTGGAACTAGTTTTTCAAAAGTTAAAAGCTCCACAATGGTTGAGGAGAAGCCCGTCGTGGGTGAAGTAATTTCTCGCCCTAATGATGAAGTTTTGAAAGAGATGTTGAAGATTTTTGTACCAAGTCTATTTACCAAAAAGCTCCCGGCTAACGTGGTAGATTTGCCTGGAGTGGAGTGTCTTGTTCGTCTATGGGTTTTTGCTCGAGTAATTGTTCGCTATTGTTTAGGGATTTTGTTGGTGTCTCAT
The DNA here is from genome assembly GCA_902706635.1 of Striga hermonthica. Lineage (NCBI taxonomy): Eukaryota > Viridiplantae > Streptophyta > Magnoliopsida > Lamiales > Orobanchaceae > Striga > Striga hermonthica. The sequence continues at coordinate 323,455 of CACSLK010027773.1, read as the reverse complement.
AATTGCAATTTAGTTGATGGTGTGTTATGCGAGTCTTTATGTTGAGAAGTTTTAATGTTATATATTGACGACGGGAATTTTGAGATAATGAGGTCGACGATAAATAGATTATCGGTTATCAGACATGATTTTTTTTTTTCGGCCGACATTTCTTGTTGGCCTCAGTACAATTTCATCATGTCTTTGTTGTCTCATAAAGCTCTAACATTTGCAATGTTTCTGAAACAGAGCTTGCTTATACATAGTGTGTATAAGAAAAAAAAATTGTACTATGATGGGTCTACTTCTGGATCTGAAGAGAACCGATGGGTTTGAGCTTAGATCTGCTTGAATCACCTTCGAACCGTTGCCAGACCGCCATGACACCTACATGAACTCAACACCAAAAGTGTTTCCGACGTAGAGCCTCCGACGCTTAAGTCAGCACGTGAAAGAGATGAAGAGGGGCTGCTGTGAGAGAACAGCAGCAGCTATGGAGGAGAGTATGGAATGAATGAGACTTAGGGTTTTCGGACTACCTTACCTCCTTTATATAGAGGTAAACACTTACTTGAAGTACCCAAAATACCCCGGTCGGTTTACCCAAAAAGTTTGAATTGCCCTGGTCGATCCTCTCCCCGCATTGCTGAATCATGCCAAGATTTCTTTTTATCCGTTGGAGGATAAGAGACTTCAAAATAGATTACAAGTGCATTGAGTCGTCGGTGCGTTGTGTGTCTCGAGGCGCAAAGAATTGACCTCGAGTACAGGGAAGTCGACTTAAGGTTATTTGAACACGGAGGTTACGCTCTTGTTGGATTTCCCAAGCAGAAGTCGATTTCTAGGAGCCGACTATGTGAAGTCGACTCACATGTATTCCACCGTAGTCCGGGCGATCTTTACGCCATGTAAAGAACTCTTAGACCGGTATATCGTAATATGGCTATATCATCTAGTCCTCACCCCTCCCCCCCTCCCCTCCCCTCCCCTTAAAAAAATTACTCTAAGCAGTCGAATGCTTAAGAGTAAATTTAGTGGTTGGAGGTCGTACACATTGGTAACTCGTTTCGTCACCTTGTGGATTTCCAGCCTTACATCTTATGGTTGTATTTCGAATAAGTCTGACACTCGGATATCTTTTCAAATTTTGAAATTAGAGTTTTGATGACGCGTCACTTTTCCTTTTGCCGCCTCGAATTCCGCGTCCGATCTGGAAAGTTAACTTCCACTTTAATCTAAAGGTTGGGGTTTCATCACCCATTCTATAAATATTATCCCTATTCCATTCTCTCTACTTTTCTCAGCTCTCCTTTTTCCCTAACTATCTTTGATTCTCCGGCAATCAAGTTCTCATCTTCTCTGGCATGCGTATTATCCCGCAACCTTTCAGCACTTTCGAGATTTCTAATTCCAATCAATATTACGTTTTATCTATTTTGTGCTTTTACGAATTTTTGTTCATTTTCTGGGTTTTTGATTTGGAGGTTTGACTGTTCTTCGCGTTCTTTGCAGATCTTCAAATGGTTCTGCTGAGTTTGAAGTTAGTTTTTCACCATTTTGAGCAGAGAACCATTTCTGTGTTTGCTCATGAGTAGATCTAGGGCACAAGATCATTTTAGTGGTTTAGTCAGTCGACCCCTGTCGACTTATTGATCCCTTGTGTGGACTTGTTGTCGACTCATTAGTCCTACCCTAGAAGGTCGACTTATATTTAAGGCCTTTGTGCCTCAGTATTCCACTGCGTTCAGTTTAGTCGAATTAGAGATCTCGCAGTCTTCTTTCTAACTTTCTATACTCCCCTCGTAGTCGCCTTGCGATTGCGAACGTCCTTGCGTCGATGCTTCTTCATTCCTTAAGTGTAGTTTTTGTTTTCATTGTACTGATTATCGTTTTCGACTTTCTCTAATAGATTCTAAGTCCGACTCTATCTCCGGCTCTCTTGCTCGTTATATTGAAGAATATTTGGACTCCAATTCTGTTCAAGTAATTGGTTCTAACCTGACAGTCGAGCAAGAGATGTCTCAGGGCTCGTTCGATTCGACTTTTGGGATTGACCAGGATGTGTATTATCAGGCTCTTCTATCAGGGGACTTGATGCAAAATAAGGAAGATCCCCGTCGCGTCAGTGACTCTCCTCGACTTAACCCTATTCCTCAAGGTATTCTCCTTAGGTTTCTAAACATTCCTGTGTACAGAACAAGTCCTATTTCCGTATCAATAAAAGCTCCTATTTTCGAGCCTCAAATGTAACCGTAGCCAGTCCATTAGCTAAATTAACTATACAGAACCAATTTCCTTATGCCTCTACAGCCGCAGTCGAAGGGTTTAGGTCGTTCAGCGGTCTTCCCACTGACTGGTTGTTGGTTGCTCCTCCTTCTAACGTTTTTTTTTTCTCGTCCTCCTAAGGGCTGTTATACATTTTTTGTTGACCAAATAATGTTCGGTCTACGTTTTCCCATTCAGGCCGAACTCATGTCGATTAGTAACTTGTATAATGTTCCCATAAATTAGTTTTCACTGAATTCTTCTCATATCATGATAGCCGTTATTATTATCTCGAAGATAATGTCCGTTGATTAATTAAATTACTGACAAAATAATTAATCAACTTCTTATTCGTTTCCGAAATTAGTACCACTCAGATCCTTAACTACTATGTCAGACAATCGTCTACCTGCAGGGTTTAACACAACATACATTCCTGAGCTCATTTTGGAGACGTCATCAATCCAGCGCACTGGAACATAGTGACCGTAAATAATTTATAATAGCACGTCATATAATTATTCGTACTTACCAAAATACCTCGTATATCATCCTAATAAAATATGAATCACTTGGTAAATCAAATAAATAAGAAATAAAAATATATGCCTATTTTAAATTATCTTACAGCTTAAGAGAACGCATCAATCACTGAAGGACGAGGTTACAACAACGGTCAGTGAGTCTCATAACCTTTGCCTTCCGCGGTCCTGTTCAACACTTAAAATAAGTGCTAGTGTAATTCTCCAGTCAAACACCAACTGAATCAAGAATACACTATAGTCTTTTTCCAAGTGCGGTCTCACTGTCAGTCTAGATTGTGAACGAATGATTTAGTCTTATAAGGAACCGATAGGTGATCTTTCTGTTCGAAACACTTCGAACCACATTACCAAAATATAAGACATGGAGTATGTATTGCGTAAATAAATAAACTGCAAACATATGTACTTTGACCGAAATATGATAGCTAGATCGAAATGGAATTGATAGAATCTGCAAAACATAGCTTTTACAGCATACCTCTAACAATCTCCCACTTATGATAAGCTCATGGCTAAACAAAATAACCACAATTTCTTTCAATCTAATTCTCAAAGACTAGTCTACTATGTTGCCCTAACATCTAACTCCCATTCCTTCTACGTTTCTTGTAAAGACTTTGGCCGGTAGGCAAAAGGATCTGCTTGGTTGTCATCTGATTGTATCTTGGCAACAACGACTTCTCCTCGTCCAACGATTTCTCGTATCAGGTGGTACTTGCGCTCTATGTGTTTACTCGCTTTATGAGTTCGTGGCTCCTTCGAATTTGCTACTGCTCCGCTGTTATCACAGAACACTATAATCGCAGCGGGCAAACTCGGTACCACATCAAGGTCGAGGAGAAAATTCCTGAGCCAAACAGCTTCTTTCGCTGCCTCTGAGGCTGCTACATAATCAGCCTCCATGGTTGAGTCTGCCACGCATTTCTGCTTGACACCCCTCCATACTATGGCTCCTCCTCCTAAAGTAAACACAAACCGTGAGGTTGACTTGCTTTCGTCCCGATCTGCCTGGAAGTCAAAATCGGTGTAACCCAACGGAAGCAATTCATCCGCCTGGTAAATCAACATGTACTCCTTAGTCCTACGTAGGTACTTGAGTATATGCTTTACCGCAGACCAATGTTTCGGTCCTGGATTACTCTGATATCTTGCTACCATGCCACGACATAACAAATATCAGCTCGCGTGCACAACATAGCATACATGAGGCTTCCTATTGCCGATGCATAAGGAACTACCTTCATGTCCTCTATCTCTTGAGGCGTCTTCAGGGACATCCTCTTAGATAGACGTAAGTCCTCTTTCTTGGAATCCTGCATGTTGAAACGCTTTAGGACAGTGTCTATGTATGTGGATTGGGATAGGCACAACTTTCTCTTCTCTCGGTCGCGAATGACCTTGATTTCGAGAACATGTCCTACTTCACCCAAATCCTTCATATGAAACTGCTTGGATAGCCGTACCTTTACGTGTGACAACATCTTCACACGGTTTCCAATGAAAAGAATATCATCCACGTACAGCACTAGAAACACCACCACGTTTCCATCACTTTTCTTGTACACACAATGCTCATCTTGACATTGGGTAAATCCATACGATTGGACAACCTCGTCAAAACGGATGTTACAAGACCTCGAACCCTACTTCAGCCCATAAATGGACCTCTTCAGCTTGCAGACCAGATGCTCTTTGCCCCTTGCAATGAATCATTCTGGTTGTTGCATATAGATGTCCTCGTCCAAATTCTTAAGGAAAGCGGTCTTAACATCCATTTGCCAAATCTCATAATCCATATGAGCGGCCACAGCCAAGAGAATCCTGATGAATTTAAGCATGGCTACCAGCGAAAAAGTTTCTTCATAATCGATCCCTTCTTTCTGAGTATGCCCTTTTGCAACAAGCCTAGATCTGAAGGTCTCAACCTTCCCATCTGCTCCTCTCTTTCTCTTATAGACCCACTTGCATCCAATGGCGTGAACGCCACTGGGTGGCTCTACAAGATCCCAGATCTGATTAGTGTCCATTGACTCTATTTCACATTTCATCGCGTTTTGCAGACTCTGCGTCCCGATCTTGGTGTGCCTCATTGTATCTCCATGGGTCGGATTCAAGAACGTCCAGGACGACCTCAGAAGACTCTCCCAGACCCATGAACCATTCGGGCTGTCGGACAACCCTCCCACTACGACGAGGTACTACCTGATCAGGTGCATCATCAGCGATACGTGTTGCAGTACTTTGTGGTGTAACATCTAGCGCACTCGATATTGAAGTACTCACTCCCTTTAACTCCTCAAGAACATGTCTACTACTGGGCTTATGATCTAAGACATAGTCTTCTTCCAAGAACCTAGCATTCGTGCTAACGATTACTTTCTGGTCCTCGGTACTATAAAATAGACCACCTTTTTTTTCTTAGGATATCCCACAAACAACCTTACTTCTGATCTCAGTTCCAACTTATCAGTATCGGTTCTCAGCACATGTGCTGGACTACCCCAAATCCTGAGATGCCTTAGACTAGGCTTATGCCCAGACCACAACTCTAATGGTGTAGACGGTATTGATTTAGAAGGTACTCTATTCAGAATGTATACTGCTGTTTCTAGGGCATATCCCCAAAACTAATCTGGTAATGTACTATAACTCATCATTGCCCTAACCATTTCCATAAGAGTCTTGTTCCTCCGTTCTGCTACGCCATTCTGCCGAGGCGTGCCAGACGCAGTTAGCTGGGACGTAATCCCATTATCCGTTTCGTAGCTCCTAATTACATTTGAGAAATATTCGCCACCACGATCTGATCGTAATGACTTGATACTTTGTCCTAACTGCTTCTCCACATCTGCCTTATACTCTAAGAACTTCTCAAATCATTCAGACTTGCGGTGCAGAAGGAAAATGTACCCATTTCTCGAGTAATCAATGATAAACGTAGATAATACTCGAAACCACCTCTCGCTTGAATACTCATAGGACCACATAGATCGGAATGAACTAGCCCTAACACATCTTCGGCTCTATGCCCCTTTGAACTAAAAACCATCTTAGTCATTTTACCTTCCAGGCAAGACTCGCAAGTTAGAAAAGCCTCGACTTCTAACGACCCCAAGGGCCCGTCTGCTATCAACTTTTGAATCGTCCTAAGGTTAATATGACCAAGTCTTAGATGCCAAAGATATGTTTCGTTCATTTTAGAAGGTTCCTTTCTCTTATTCAGTAATTGTTTCTGTTGCAGTGGAGATGACTTAGATTCTAGAATGTATAGATTGTCAACTAATGAACCAGAACATATGAACTTTTTGCCAAAACGAATAACAACTTTATTATCAAACGTAGCGGAAAAACCGTTCATAAACAACTTAGACACTGAAATCAAATTCTTTCTAAAACAAGGAAAATTAAGACAATCTTTCAAAACTAGAAACCTATCTAAGCCAAAATCTAAATAGACGTCTTCCACTGCAACTGCTGACACTTTACTAGCATCGCCCAAGTAGATGGTAACTTCTCCTTCCCTAAGTCGTTTGGTTTCCTGGAACCCCTGCAATGAATTGCAGACATGATCAGTGGCCCCTGTATCTACACACCAGGTACTGGTAGATAACACCGCTAAACATGTTTCAACGACTAAAGCAAAAGGTGTACCTTTATCTGACTTCTTGGGGAAAGGGCAGTTTGCCTTCCAGTGTCCTTTCTGCTAGCAATTGTGGCACTTGCCTTTCCACTTCTTCGTCTTTTGTCGAGGTTGCGTGTCATTCATGACCGCCTTGCCCTTTCCTGCAGACTTATTCTTCTTCTTGCCCTTAGGAGCCTTAGAAGTGGAAGCTTCTTCCCGCTGGGCCACCATAGCTTGGTTCTTCTGACGAAACAGGCCCTCTGCCGACTGAAGTTCGGAGACAAGTTCCAGAAGAGTCATCAACATCTTATTCATGTTGTAATTCAACCGGAATTGCTCGAAGCTCTTCGGCAAAGACTGGAGCACTATATCAACCTGGGTTTCCCCGTCAATAAAAGCCACAAGAACCTCCAGCTCATTCAGCTGGGCCATCATAGCAAGAACATGTTCCCTTACGGGAGTGCCCTCGCGTATGATCATGTTCATCAGAACCCTCATGGCATCTTGTCGGGAAGCCCGTGACTGATGACCAAGTAACTCCTTGAGATTGAGAAGCATTTCTGATGCAGTGTTCATAGACTGATGTTGATGTTGAAGTACATTTGACAAAGATGCCAAGATGTAACACTTCGCCATCTCGTCAGCCTTTTTCCACCAAACATACTCACAAGCCTCAACAGTAGCAAATTTGTACCCTTCAACAGTTAACACAATATCCAAGTTCCTTTTCCAGTCAATATAATTGGGACCAACAAGTTTGTTTTCTTTGAGAATTACGGACAACAGATTGAAAGACATTTTGAATTCCTGGGATCATGCAAACATAGTCTTTACTCAGTCAAGTAGTTTTGAATTTATACATCAAATATTGATCCCATGTAACAATATTAAATTAAATTCACCAACACCTCAAAACACCGAATCCACACAGGCCACAGAGTGTGGACGTCTACGATTCAAACATTCGCGAGAGGAGGGATAAATCCCATTAGCTTAACGTACTACCGAGCAATACTTAACTAATAGTCGGTTTCATCTTTTGGCCAACGCAATTAACTTTATAAAAGAATAAAAACGACCTTATCCTTTGGGACTATCGTAATTATTTGCACTTTAAGTGTAACCCATTAATTGGCACTAAGTTTACTACCAAAACTATACGTCCACCTTTGGGTGACCCGTACGCTTTTGAAATAGCTCACTATAACCATCCCGAAGGAGATTCGTCCTTGTGAACTGTGAAATAAAACGTCCTATGGGCTCGAACTAAATCACTTCACTGACAAACCTATAATGGAGGCCTTGGATGTAATTTATTTCAACCCATTACACACTTAATATAATTTTTATTTTATGGGATTTTCGAAAACATGTTTGTATTTGCACATAAGCAATCACATAAAACATGCATGATTAATGAGCAATAATAAACTAGGAACTATAATCCAACTATCATGGCCATTAATCAATCTCCAATGTTATGGAGAAAACACAATCCTGTCCTTGTTGAGTGTGTCCTCTGTTTCAGGTATTGGAACTCCCCTTTCGCAGTGACTCCCACTGAATTGGTTGTCTCCGAGAAAGTCGCCATTGGATCATCACCATGGCATCCGTGTACGTTTTTATCGCCTCTCCCCGTCAAGGTTGGTCCACGCCCGCCGGATCAATAACGAATAATATAAACAACAATTACATAATTCATCCTATGACCCACGCAGGAGCCGTACATGAGTTTCTATGAAAGAAATAAACTATGCGATGTCCCACCGCGTGAATAATTTATTACAAGCATTCACCAACCCAAAAATTCCTTAACATGTCAAAGGCTTTAAAAACAGCATACATTCAACATGAATTAAAATCCATACATACGGGCCACAATAGTCGGATTCGAAAACCTGCAAAAACATATTGCAATTTCTAATCTACTATGCCGCTGCGTCCGTACGCACATAATTCATGTAGACAGGAAAAGTCCAAACTTCAAACTATGCACGAATTTGCATTAAGCCTGGGCTCTGATACCAGGTGTTGGGTTCTGTTAGGAACGTCAAACAACATGCAAAATATTGAACTTATCGAAATAAATCCTAACACAACAGAATTTGTAGTTAGGATATGGACATTTACCTTTTAAAATTTATGCCGACTCTCGGACGATGTAGAGTACCGTTGATGAAGTTCGTCTGAACACCACAACCTAATGGACGGATAGGTTTGGCCTTTAGTCGATTCTAATCGACACGTCAAATGGACCTCGGTCGCACGGTGGCTTAGTCTCGGTGTAACACCCCACCTTACTGTAAAATCAGAGTAGCGCAATAATTCGCAAAGTCTTT
>CACSLK010027773.1:278214-291926 GCA_902706635.1 Striga hermonthica | reverse complement strand
CCGAGGCCAACTGGCATGCGGTTCGATGCACTGGCGTGCGCTGGGACATTCCGGCGTGCGCTATGCACTAACCGACTGTCGACTGACGTGAGCAGTGACCACTCGCGACGCCCGACTGGGCATACGCGCATCATCCGCCCGACTGCCTGACTGCCGACGCGCTGTGACCGTTGTGTGCGAGTAGAGCGGCTACGACCGGCCCTTTCCGGCCATCCAGCGACCTTCTCTGACCATTTTAACATGTATCAACATAACATATCATGACATGAACAAACACATATAAATATAGCCCAATGAGACTTGAATCGGCCGTGGCGTGCGCTACGTGTGTAGCTCACAACTTTTGACCAATCCTTCGACCAATCGACAACTTCTCCTGACAATTGATACATAACTGATCATAATATATCCAATAATGAATAATGAAACGTGATTTGCTCGGGAGTTGCCGAATAAAAATAGACATTGCTTGGTATGGCTTAAATGGTACGATCGAGAGAAAATATAGCCTATTCGTTAACTTAGCATCACGATTTGCACTTAGCATGATTATATTAACATTAAAATAGGGTCAAGAAGAGATTACCCCTTCAATCGTTCATCCAATGGTTTATGATTTTTGTGATCGTTCGGTAACCTTGCGGTACAAGCTTGCGTACGTGAATATAGCTTAAGTGTAGGATGAATTTACCCCACATTCTATATAAATAGACGAATTAAAGAAGGTGAAAAGAGGTGAAAATGATATGGAAAATCATAGCCCATGATCTCTCGCCACTTGTCGTGAGTTTAGGGCCTTAGGTGTCTTCTTGTGCTTAGTCATGCTATATGTGGCACTCATGTGTTTGCCTTAGTCATTACTTGAAGGTTAGGAAGAAGCCACATAAGTTTAGTAAGAATGATGAGGCTTCACGTGCAAATGCTCCAACACCTCTCGGCAATTTAGCTTGACAACATAACTTAGACGCTTAATTAAACTTGATTGGTGCATGACAAAGATGTTGACTTGCTGAGATAAGCACAACCCCTTAGCTTTCTTAGGACGTGCGTATGATTGCTCGGAAATTAGAACCGCTTAGGCATAATAAAATACAATTGGCGTAACCTCTCAACAATATGGCCGATTGGGCTAATTACTAGGAGGATTAACGCATGATCAAGCATGATCAGGCTAGGTAATATTTTTATCGTGCTATTTAACATGGATTAACATATAACACATGAAACTAAATACTTAGAAATCATTCCAAGCATAATTATGAATATTATGGAACTAACACGTAATTTATAATAAAATGGGCTATTACAGGGCTATTACAATCTGCCCCCCTTAAAATATTTCCGTCCTCGGAAATACCAAATGGAACACATAGAACATAAGAAAATATATACATCAAAACTTAAAATCGGGAAAACGAGCGCGAATATCAGCCTCCTGCTCCCAAGTGGCACCGTGACGATTCTATGGAATACGAACGAGGGGAACATCACATTTCCGGAGCCGACGAACCTGTCGGTCCAATACAGCTACCAGTTTCTCCTCGTAAGATAAATCTGGATGAATTTGAATATCGGTATGCTGAAGGACATGGTCTAGATCGCACACGTACTTGTGTAACATAGATACATGAAAAACATTATGAACATTGGACAACTCAGGAGGTAAGGCTAATCGATAAGCAACTTCGCCCACTCGCTCGAGAACTTCGAACGAGCCAATGAAACGAGGATGTAACTTCCCTCTCTTCCCGAATCGAACGATCCCTCGGAATGGACGAACATTAAGAAAGGCTCGTTCTCTAACCTCAAATTGGATATCTCGTCTATGACGATCGGCGGATGATTTCTGCCGACTCTGAGTTATCTTTAATCTTTGCCTGATCAACTCTACTTGTTTTGTTGTTTCCTCGATCATCTTCGGACCGAGTACTCAACGTTCACCGACATCATCCCAATAAAGAGGGGAACGACATTTACGACCATAAAGTGCTTCATAAGGAGCCATTTGAATAGAAGTATGATAACTGTTGTTGTAAGCGAACTCGACCAATGGCAATAACGACTCCCACTTAGCACCTCTGTCCACAACCAAAGCTCGTAGCATGTCCTCCAATGTCTGAATGGTCCGCTCGGTCTATCCGTCAGTCTCTGTATGGTAAGCTGAACTGAACTCTAGTCGCGTGCCCATCCCCTTGTGAAAACTCTCCCAAAATCTGCTGGTGAATCTGGGATCCCGGTCTGACACGATAGGAACAGGCACTCCGTGAAGTCGAATGATTCCACGGGTATAAATCTCGGCCAACTTATCCAAAGACATATTCATAGATACTGGTAAGAAGTGAGCGACCTTAGTCAATCTGTCTACCACGACCCAAATAGCATCGTAATGTCAGACGACCTAGGCAACCCTATGACAAAATCCATCGTGACTTCCTCCCACATCCACTTCGGAATCTCGAGTAGTTGTAGAAGGCCCAAGGGACTATTGTGTTCTGCTTTGACTTGCTGACAGGTTAAACATTTCCTCACAAAGTCGGCTATGTCCTTCTTCATTCCTCGCCACCAGAACGATTTTTTCAAGTCGTGATACATCTTTGTGCTCCCTGGATGGGCTAAATAGGGTGCGGTATGAGCTTCGGTCAGTATCTCCTTCCGCAAAGTCTCGACTTTTGGTACATCAATCCTGCCTTGAAATTCCAAGGCTCCATCTGTGCCTCGGTGCAAACCTTCAACGCCTCCAGCACGGACTTTGGCATCAATAGCACGAACAAATTCATCAAAAGCCTGCTCCCGCCGGATCTTTTCTCTCAACGTAGATTGAACCTGTATAGAACTGACACTCCCAATGATCGCTGTAGGAAGTGCATCAACAACCTGAATCTGCATCCAGGCGAACTCCTGGATAAGTTGATTCGGCTGAGTAACAACATAAGTCAAGTCACCCTTTACCTTTAAGCTCAGAGCATCAGCAACGACGTTCGCTTTGCCCGGATGGTATTGAGTAGTACAATCATAGTCTTTGAAAATCTCTAACCAATGACGTTGACGCATGTTGAGCTCTTTTTGAATGAAAATATACTGTAAGCTCTTGTGATCAGTGAAAATTTCGCATCGACCGCCATATAAATAATGTCGCCAAATCTTGAGTGCATGAACTACCGCTGCTAGCTCAAGTCGTGCGTAGGATAATTCTGTTCATGGGACTTTAATTGCCGTGAAGCATATGCAACAACCTGGCCATCTTGCATGAGCTCACATCCCAAACCCTGTCTTGAAGCATCACTAAAGATGGTGAAACTCCGAGAAGGATCTGGAATAGTCAACACTGGTGCTATGGTTAACCTCTTTTTGAGCTCCTGGAAGCTGGATTCACATCAATCAGTCCATACGAATTTCACAGATTTCCTCGTCAGCTGGGATAAAGGAAGGGCAATCTTGGAGAAACCCTCGATAAACCTGCGATTTAGCTTGTTAAACTGACGAAACTGCGAACCTCAGATGGATTCTTCAGTGTTGACCAATTTTGAACAGCGGCAACTTTGGATGGATCAACCTCGATACCTGCCTGAGTGATAACATGGTCAAGAAAAGCTACTCGATGGAGCAAGAATTCGCATTTAAAGAATTTAGCATATAACTTTTCACGTCTGAGGGTTTCAAGAACAACCCTCAAGTGCTCTTCGTGCTCCTTTAGGCTCTTGGAGTAGATTACAATATCAACAATGAAAACAATAACAAACTGATCGAGGTAAGGATGGAAAATACGGTTCATCAGGTCCATAAGTACTGCTGGAGCATTGCTGAGGCCAAACGGCATAACTACGAACTCGTAATGACCGTACCGGGTACGAAAAGTGGACTTTCCAATGTCTGACTCCTTGATCTTCAATTGATGGTAATCTGATCGTAGATCAATCTTAGAAAATACACAGGCTCCCCTCAGTTGGTCGAACAAGTCGTCAATTCTAGGAAGTGGATATTTATTCTTGATAGTTAACCGGTTGAGATCCCTGTAATCAATACACATTCGCATAGATCCGTCTATTTTCTTGACGAAAAGAATGGGTGCTCCCCATGGTGAAACACTCGGCCGAATAAAACTGAGTTTCAATAACTCCTGGATTTGAGTCTTTAGCTCTTGCAATTCTTTTGGCTCCATTCGATAAGGTGATTTGGATACTGGGCCGGCTCCTGGAATAAGATCAATAGAGAACTCTACCTGCCGGTTAGGTGGTCCTCTGGGAAGTTCATCTGGAAACACATCCACAAACTCACGAACAATAGGAACGTCGTGAGGTGTCCGTGCTTTTGGTTCATCACCGACAAGGCTCACTAGGTAACCCTGGCAATCGCCTCATTGTAACATCTTTCTAGCTTTTGCCATGGAAACAACATGAGGTAAAGTACGAGTCTTGGTGCCAAAGAAAGTAATATGATCATCTCCCGGAAGATAAAGAGTAATCTCCCGGTCGTGACATCGAATATCTGCATGAAAATATGTTAGCCAATCCATACCGAGAATGAGGTCAAAGTCCCTCATCTCGAGAACATAAGCGTCGGTAGTCAAGATACGACCACCGATAGAAAGGCTGAGATCAGTAGCTTTGGCATCGGTCACTATCTTTCATCCCGAGGCTAAACTCACCTCGAGAGGATCGACAGCAGTAATAGAATGTACTCCAATGGCATCAAGCCATTGTCGTGATATAAAGGAGTGAGTTGCTCCAGTGTCAAATAAGGTGTAAACAGGAACATCGTTTAGCATAATCATCTCAAACATAGTACTTGGGTTCTGTTCCGCCTCGGCCTGATCTACAACATAAACACGAGCCTGTTGTCTGCCTCACTGCTACTGCTGGGGTGGCCTCGGGGCCTGTTGTCTAGGCTGCTGCTGTTGTGGCTGCTGTCGTGGTTGCCGTCGCTCTAGGCAGTTGTTAACAAAATGTCTGGTTTATTGGCAGTAATAGCAAATGTCATGGCCAAAATGACACTCTCCACAATGGGGTCTTTCAGAAGTAGTGCATGGTGGAATCTGCTGCGGTCTGGCTGCACCTGGCTGTCTCGGACGGATCCTCCTATCAGTCTGAAAGCCTTTCCCCTTTGTCTTCTTGTCCTTCAGTTGTTGAGCAGTAGCTGGTTAAACTGGTGGTGCTTGAGAATGATTGGGCAGGGGCAAATAGATGAAGATGATCATGGTTGGCCTCCCTCTGGATGCTTGCGTCCACCTCCTGTGCTATAGAAACAGTGTGGGCATAGGTCTGAACGTCGTGACCTACAATGTTATGACGGACTGCTGGTATAAGCCCGTCAGTGAAACGTCTCGATCTCTTTGCCTGCGTATTCACCAGGTCGGGAACAAAGGATCCAAGTCGAGTGAATTCTCGCTCGTACTCGTCCACTATACGAGTACCCTGTTTAAGCGCCAGAAATTGACGCTCCATTGTCGCTCGAAAGTACGCAGAATAATATTTCTCGCGAATCAACTCCTTGAACTTGTCCCACGTACAACTTTCCTTTTCACCGGGTCGCATTCCCCAGTAGGCATTCCACTAGAGACGTGCGTCACCCGTCAATTGGATTTGTGCGCATAGAATGCGATAACGGTCGGGACAGTCCATGACCTCGAAAATCGTCTCAAGGGAACTCAGTACTTAATGGCCATAATAGTGGATTTATTTTTTTAAATTCATTATGCCATTATTTATTTATTTATTTATTTATGCATGTTAATTTATTATTGTACTTGCATGGGATTAATTTATAATTGCATATTTAATTATGCATGTTAATTAATTATTGTACTTGCATAGGATTAATAAAGAATTGCATATTTAATTATGCATGTTAATTAATTATTGCATTACATAGGATTAATTTAGAATTGCATAATTATTTAAATAAGTAAAAATCCTCATTTAAATGCACTAAGTTTGAGAAGGGATTTTAAATTAAAGTTAATTGTAAAATTCCTAAGGCCTCCATTTCTATTTTGTTGGGAAATCAATTAATTGCGGTTATGGGCTCCCATCGGGTGACATCGCTAAAATTAATTGTAGGAAATTACTAGGACGAATTTCTAATTAGGCGATTAGAGGGAGTCTTATGAGAGAGTATGGGCTTTCCCTCGGATGACGTATAATCGAATTTATATGAACTCAGGATCGAGAAATGATATTCACTTAGAATGCGATTTATTTATAACTCCCCTAGGGGTCCCTGAATTTATTGCATGGAGACCGACTATTAATTTCGTTCGTCATGAATTTGGTTTTGACTTATGGAAACTAATGGGCCTTTGAAAGCCCTTCTCTTGCGAATGTTGAGTTGTGTAGAGTTGCCTTCGCATCATGCATTAACTCTCGACGTTTTGAGATGTCGGTGAATTTACATTATTATTTTTTTGAGGATATCAATATTAGTAGTTAAATTCAAATGTGTTTAATCTGTAAAATTATTTTCGTGTTTCTGAGATATTCATCATGTCGTTCAATCCGTTATCTGTCATTCTAAAAGAATATCAACTTACTGGTCCTAATTACATTGATTGGAAGAGGAACTTAGACATTGTGTTGACTGCTGAGGGTTATAAGTTTGCGATTACTGAGGCTTGCCCGGCAGAGCCCGCGGCTGATGCTCATGAGCAGGAGAAAGGGGAGTATGTCCGGTGGAAAAAAGCTGATGAGATGGCGAAGTGTTACATTCTGGCATCTATGTCAAATGTTCTTTAACATCAACATCAGTCTATGAACACTGCGGCAGATAGACTTCTCAATCTCAGGAATCTGTTTGAACACCAGTATAGGGCTGCTAGGCAAGAAGCTATGAGTGCTCTGATGACTACACGCGTGGCAGAGGGCACACCCGTAAGGGAGCATGCTCTCAAGGTTATGGTGCTACTCAATGAGTTGAGGTTATGGGAGATTTTATTTATGGAGAAACCAAGGTTGATATCATTCTCCAATCTCTGCCGAAGAGCTTTGATCAGTTCCGATTGAACTACAACATGCATAAAATGCATATGACTCTTCTAGAACTGTTAGCAGAGCTTCAGTCGGCAAAGGCCTTATTCACTCAGGCGCCTCACGTACTGGTTGCCGAGCAGGCTGGACCTTCCAGGCCTCACAAGGGCAGAAAGAGAAAAAAGTCTACAGGAAAGGAAAAAGTGCAGGATACCCCGGTAGTACAGCGACCGCCCCCTCAGTCTGTGGCAAAGAAGCCGAAAGGTAGATGCCACAAGTGCAACAAGTCAGGACACTGGAAGGTCGACTGCCCCCTCCTCAAGAAAGGTAACTCTCTCGTTAATGTCGTAGAAACATGTTTAGCGGTTGTATCTACCAGAACCTGGTGTGTAGATACAGGAGCCACTGATCATGTCTGCAATTCGTTGCAGGGGTTCCAAGAAACTAGACGACTTAGGGAGGGAGAGATCACCGTCTACATGGGTGATTCTACGAAAGTGGCAGCTGCTACAGTGGGAGACGTTACTTTATCTTTTGATAGTAGTATTTTGGTTTTGAGACATTGCCTTTCTGTTCTTAGTTTTAGAAAGAATCTTGTTTCAGTTTCTAAACTTGTTTCAGATGGATTTTCATTTATGTTTGATGACATGGTTGTTATTCGTTATGAAAAGCGTTTCATTTGTTCTGGTTCATTAGTTTGCAATTTATATGTTCTCAAACCAAACTCTCCCACGCTGCAACAAACTGAATTGAATAATATCACGACTAAATCTAATAAGAGAAAGGAATCTTCGAGTATGAATCATGCATATCTTTGGCACCTTAGACTTGGACACATCAACCTAAAGAGGATTCAAAAGTTAGTGGCCAATGGACTTCTCAGTCCATTGGAAGAGCACTATCCAACTTGCGAATCATTCCTAGAAGGTAAGATGGCCAAGAGACCGTTTACGGCAAAGGGGTATAGGAGCCAAAAAGTGCTAGGATTGATTCAATCTGAATTATATGGCCCTATGTCGATCCAGGCTAGAGGAGGTTTCGAGTACTTTGTCTGTTTTATAGATGATTACTCGAGATTTGGGTACATTTATATGTTGCACTGCAAGTCTGAATGCTTTGAAAAATCCAAGGAGTATCGGGCAGTTGTGGAAAAGCTTCATGGTAAAAGTATCAAGTCGCTTCAATCTGATCGAGGTGGCGAATACCTCTTTGGAGAGTTCAGGACATATTTATTGGAAGCTGGGATTGAATCCCAATTGACTGCATCCGGCACGCCCCAGCAGAACGGGGTAACAGAACGAAGAAATAGGACTCTTATGGAAATGGTTAGGTCGATGATGAGTTATTCGAAGTTACCAGATTCGTTCTGAAGATTGTCTTTAGAAATAGCTGTCTATATTCTGAACATGGTTCCTTTAAAGTTGGTAGAAACTACTCCTTATGAGATGTGAAAAGGGCGCCAGCCCAGTTTCTCACAGTTTCGAGTATGGGGTAGTCATGCACAACCTTTTTTGCCTTTCTTCTCTTCCTAACAAAGCATGGGAGGCTATCGAATCAGCATCAGAAAAAGAAGAATCCGAAAAAGAACCATTATACCTTGCGGAAAAACCATAATCAGCAGTGTGTTAGTGCAGGAAACTGGCAAGTTGGAGAAACGTTCGCAAGCACGAGTGTTTGTAGGCTATCCCAAGGGAACAAAAGGTGGATTATTTTATAGTCTTGAGAATCATAAGGTGAACGTTAGCACGAACGCTAGATTCTTGGAAGAAGACTATATTATGAATCACAAGCCCGCGAGTAGACTAGTCTTAGAGGAGTTGAGGGGTGGAGTCGATAGTTCCCCACCGAGTGCGCAAGTAGATACATCACATAATACTGCAACACGGCACACTGAGAGTGTAGCAGTGCAGACAGAACCTCGTCGTAGTGGGAGGGTTTCTCAATTACCAAACCGATGGATTAGGTATTAGAGAGTCTAAGGGCTCAATTCTAGAAAACCTAGAATCGGACCAAGAACCTACAATGAGGCACTCCAAGATAAATATGCAGAATCATGGAATGTTGCAATAAATGCTGAAACAGGTCAATGGACTCTAATCAGGTCTGGGATCTTGTAGAACCACAAAATGGGGTATGACCCATTGGATGTAAGTGGATCTACAAGAGAAAGTGTAACGCCCCGTTTGATTATGAATTATTATTATTATTATTATTATTATTATTAATATTATTATTATTATTATTATTATTATTATTATTATTATTATCATCATATTAATTGTTATTTTCGCCTAATTGTCTAAATTAATTGAGTTTGGATTATTTATTACTATTCTATTATTTTGCTCGTTCAAGTCATCATATTATATTGTCCTAAAAGATGATATAATGCCCTGTTCGATTTAATTTAATTATGTCGGTCGAAAATTCAGTTTAAATTGGACTAAGGATCGACTTATATCTTCGTGTATTGATCGAACTGAGCCAAAGTCAAAACGGGGGCAAACCGGACATGTAGAAATAATTTCCAAGTCATTTGGTCCTAAGAAGCTTGCCAGGCCCGCGCAGCCTGCATCCAGGCCGCGCACAGGCAGCCCAGCGTGCGCAGCCGCGCTGATACGTAAGTGGTCATCAACCCCGGTGAATAGAGCGATGGAATGGTCGAAGATCTCGACATGTGGTTGGAGAACATGCTCGAGGAGCCTTCAAGCCCGATTTATCGACCTTCGTGCGAGAGTGATTGGCCAAAAGGTTGTAGTCCACGGACTAAGGCTAAGGAACGCAAGGCCAAAAGGTGACGCAAAGCAAAGGCACAAAAGGCAAACCATTGTTGTGGGCCGTGTGCGAGGAAGAAACGGGCATGGCGTTCAGAGGTTCGAAGGCGTGGTAGGCAAATGATGGAAGATGGTTGGATATGGCGTGTCAGAGATTGCACGGTAATGCAAGGTTGGGACCCATGGTACGAACCGGCGGGGTCGATCGACGACAAAGGGGTCGATGAAGATCGGCTATTGGGTGAATGGCATGCATCGGCCCATGATGCGTGCGGTTGGACAGAGCAGGATGCACGTAGATGGACGGTGGGCGAGCAGGCCACGAGAACTGACGGCACGGAGCAGCCGGTGCACGCAGGTGCGCGATAGGGGATTTGGGCATGGGCGTCAATGGTACGCGCGAGCTGGCAGGCGAGCGCGAGAAGGGTACGGGGGCATCGAGCGTGGGCAGCAACCGCGAGGGTGGCTGGGACGCACGGACGATGGACAGCGAAGACGCGGAGGGCGCTGGGCGCGCGAGTGAAGGTGATGCCGGCGACACCCTAGGCCGAGTAGGCGAAGGAGTGCTGGGCGACTGCACGCAAGCACACGAAGAGTTTGGCGGCAGTAGGGCGCGTGCGATGGCGCGTGATTGGGGAGCAGACGACCCATGCCGTGCGGAAGTAGGAGTAGCGGAGGCGGCGAGCGACGCGTGGGAGCCGCGTGCGACAAGGAATAGGCGACTGAAGGGTGGTGCGCACGCGAGAGGCGGTCTAAGCTGAGGCGGCCGAAGTTGAGTGATGTGCAAGACAAGTTACTTGGAGATCAAGTCCATTAGATTTATTAGGATTTTATTAGATATTTAGTTTTCTTATTGCTTTAGAAGATGTTAGGATTTATTTTATTTCTTTAATTAGGAGATCTAATTAGACTAGATTTAGATTTATTTTGCAACTATAAATAAGGGTCATCCCTCATTGTTTTGAATGTCTTGGAATTGATGAGTGAATAGAAGAGAACGTTTGTTCAAACCGTGTGTTAGGATTCGTGAGAGTTCGATCATGCAATCGAATTAGTGAGGCTAAGACCCGAGGTAGTTCAAGATCGAGGGAGCAAGGCTAACTACCGAGTGAACTCAAGTATCGTGAGAGAGTTAGGCTAATAACCGAGTCGATCACACCTATCCATCGAGAGCAAGTCGTGGCGAGGCTGTGTTTGAGGCAAGTGAGTGGAACAAAACACACGATCCTTCACCATTGGTGCTTTCATTGAGAGTGATTGATTGTGTGTTTGGTTAAACTTTTTCTATCCCATTCTTTTTTCTTTTTGTCCGATTTTTTCCCCCCTTGTTCGAATTGTTTCCGAATTTCTTCTTCTTTTTTTTTGAAAAAAATTTCAAGAGTATAAAAAAATATGAAGAGATTCATGTTGATGTTCGAGCAATTGGACGAGATGGATCTGGAGAATCTCGTATATCTCGAAGCTTTGGAGAGAACTTTGACTCTGGATGAGGTAGAGTATTTGGAGGAGCTCCACGAACGAAAGGGATTAGATGAGAAGCTTGCGAAAGAGCCTGAAGAAGCCCAAGTCACGAACCATGGAGATGAAGGTGCGCTAAACTTTCTTATCCTTGAGGACAAGGAAGGTCTTGAACAGGAGGGGAATGATACGGAAGTGGTCATCAACTCTGGTGAATCGAGCGATGGAATGGTCGAAGATCTCGACATGTGGTTGGAGAACATGCTCGAGGAGCCTTCAAGCCCGATTTATCGACCTTCGTGCGAGGGAGATTGGCCAAAAGGTTGTGGTCCACGGACTAAGGCTAAGAAACGCAAGGCCAAAATGCGAGGCAAAGCAAAGGCACAAAGGCAAGCCATTGTTGTGGGCCGTGTGCGAGGAAGAAACGGGCATGGCGTTCATAGGTTCGAAGGCATGGTAGGCAAAGGATGGAAGATGATTGGATATGGCGTGCCGGAGATTGCACAGGAATGGAAGGTTGGGACCTATGGGACGAACCGACAAGGTCGATCGGCGACAAAGGGGTCGATGAAGATCGGCTATTGGGCGAATGGCGCGCATCAGCCCGTGATGCGCGCGGTTGGACAGAGCAGGATACACGTAGATGCATGATGGGTGAGCAGGCAACGGGAACTAGCGGCACGCGCGGAGCAGTCGGTGCACGCGGGTGCGCGGTAGAGGATTTGGGCACGGGCGTCAATGGTACGTGCGAGCTGGCAAGCGAGCGCGAGAAGGGTGCTGGGGCATCGAGTGTGGGCAACAACCGCGAGGGTGGCTGGGATGCGCGGACGACGGGCAGCGAAGACGCGGAGGGCGCTGGGCGCGCGAGTGAAGGCGACGCGGGCGACGCCGTAGGCCGAGTAGGCGTAGGAGTGCTGGGCGACTGCACGCACGCGCACGAGGAGTTCGGCGGCAGCAGAGCGCGTGCGATGGCGTGCGATTGGGGAGCAGACGACCCATGCCGTGCGGGAGTAGGAGTAGCAGAGGCAGCAAGCGACGCATGGGAGCCGCGTGCGCGCGAAGCCACGTGCGACAAGGAATAAGCGACCGAAGGGCGGCGCACACGCGAGAGGCTGTCGAAGCTGAGGCGGCCGAAGTTGAGTGATGTGCAAGACAATTTACTTGGAGATCAAGTCCATTAGATTTATTAGGATTCTAGTAGATATTTAGTTTCCTTATTGCTTTAGAAGATGTTAGGATTTATTTTATTGCTTTAATTAGGAGATCTAATTAGAATAGGTTTATATTTATTTTGCAACTATAAATAAGGGTCATCCCTCATTGTTTTGAATGTCTTGGAATTGATGAGTGAATAGAAAAGAAAGTTCGTTCAAACCGTGTGATAGGATTCGTGAGAGTTCGATCATGCAATCGAATTAGTAAGGCTAAGACCCAAGCTAGTTCAAAATCGATGGAGCAAGGCTAACAACCGAGTGAACTCTAATATCGTGAGAGAGTTAGGCTAATAACCGAGTCGATCGCACCTATTCGTCGAGAGCAAGTCGTGGCGAGGCTGTGTTCGAGGCAAGCGAGGGGAACAAAATACACGATCTTTCATCACGCGCCCAGCACGCGCAGGCAGCCAGCACGCGCACGTCCGCGCGCAGCAGCGCGCGCGGACAGCACACAACGCTCGTCCAGCCAGCGCCAGCGACCTCCCAAAGCTATTTTCTTGAGTTTTGACCCATCTTTCTCTAAGTCCACATTCATGCATATATTAATTAGTGGATTTGGAGTTATATAAGCCAAAGTTAGCCTTAAGGATAATTAAGGTTGATAAAATAGTACTAACACTAATTGAGAGCATGTGGTAGCCTTATTTTTAATACGCCAATGCCCCAGCGCACAGCACAGCGCCCCAGTGCAGCACAACAATGCCCCAACACGCACGCTAGCGCCCTAGCACGCAGCACCACAGCACCCCAGCGCCGCGGCCCGCGTGATACGAAAGTGGTTATTAACCCCAGTAAGTCAAGTGACGGGATGGTTGAGGATCTCGATTTGTGGTTGGAAAATATGCTAGGGGAGCCATCTAGTCCGATTTACCGACCATCGTGTGTGAGATATTGGCCAAAAGGATGTGGTCAAAGGTCGAAGTTGAAGGCTAGGAAATGCAAGGCCAAGAGACAACGCAAGGCTAAAGCTAAGAAGTCAAGTCATTGTTGTGGGCCTTGTGCGAGGAAGAAGCGAGCATGGAAGATGGAGGCTCAAAGGTGAGGTAAGCAAAGGATGGAGGACGGATGGATATGTCGTGCCGAAGATTGCACAGCGACGAAAGGTAGGTGTGTGGAAGGTTGGGACCCATGGGACGAGCCAGGCCCATCGGGCGAGCAGCCGGAGTCGATCGGCGACGGAGAGGCGAGCACGAGCAAGTGGCGTGCATCATGCCTTGATGCGCGCAATAGGGTGGAGCACACGCGGATGGCGTCGGGTACACGGAAGTGCGTGGTAAATGAGCAGGCCACGGGGACTGGCGGCACGC
>CACSLK010027773.1:162079-177972 GCA_902706635.1 Striga hermonthica | reverse complement strand
GCATTTTACATACCATTAATGTGCACATAGATTATTGTGCATTTTACATAACATTAATGTGCACTTTGTCGGTCATTAGTGTGCATTTTACATACCATTAATGTGCACATACACATAGATTATTGTGCATTTTACATAACATTAATGTGCACTTTGTCGGTCATTAGTGTGCATTTTACATACCATTAATGTGCACATAGATTATTGTGCATTTTACATAACATTAATGTGCACTTTGTCGGTCATTAGTGTGCATTTTACATACCATTGATTATTGTGCAAATCAATTAAAAATAAACAATATTCCATAAATGCAAATCCCTCCCCCAAAATCAATTAAAAATAAACAATATTCCATAAATGCAAATCCCTCCCCCAAACAAACTTATCACAAATTGAATATAGAACTCTAAAACTTATCAAATTTTCAATCAAAAGCCCCCAAAGTGTAAATTCAAATCCCTCCCCCAACCAAAGTCATATCCACTGCAGGCTCCCTTAAATTGCACAATACCTGCACATGGCCCGAATTGAACACCTCAAAAAACCAGTCCGAATTGAACACCTCAAACATGAAAATGACAAAACTAGTCCAATTGAACACCTCAAACATGAAAATGCAAAAAAAATAATCCAAAACGCAGTGTCACCGCCTCGTCGCTGTTGCGTCACCTCGGTTTGCATCGTGTCGTCTCCGTTAGAAGTTTGCTACTTCGATTCCGCCGACTGAATTGCCGCCGTCGACCGAATCGCCTCCATCTGCCGCCTCGTTGCATAGCCTCTTCCAGCCGCCTCGCCGCGTCTGACATCGCCTCTCTCAGACGCATCGCCAGGCACTGCCTTCGTCCACCGCCGTCACGTCGCCTAACCTCCGACAACTGCCGTGTCGTATCGTCTTCAACAGCTGTCGCGTTGCATCGCATCCGACAATAACTGTGCCACATCAAATCCATCTGCCGTCGTGACGTCTCTCCTTAATCCGCCGTCTAATCAGAACGACTAAAACGAAAGACAACTACGGCGGCAAGTGCGACAGCGATCAGAGGTCCGACCAGTACGTGAGGATTGAGTGTGGCGGATCTGATTTTTGTGTGTGTGTGTGGGTGGGTGGGTGGGTAGGTTAAAAGATGAAGTAATGACAGACGGGTAGGTGTGTGTGTGTTAGATTTATTGTCTAGATGTAATGACCAATTTATCCTTAATTATTTGTTAATGTACATATTTGACCATAATATGTCCACATAATTATTATATAGACATTAATGATTGACCATGGTTTAACTTCATCATAACCATATGGTTAATTCCATGGTCCACACATATTCTTATTTCTTTCCCTAGGATCCATTCTCATATGATCCTAACTCTCTCTATATATATAAAGCACATAATAATATTTAACATATACCTATATAATTCACACAATAATATTTAATAATAATAAACATTTAGACACATAATAACAATTAGGCAATTTAGACATTTAATATAAATAATAATAACATTTATTTATAAGTATCAACCATTTAAACAAATAATTGCAATTATGCATTTAACAATAACAATACTAATAATAAGAGTAATAATAATAAAGCAATTAGACAATCAATAATAACAACAACAACAACAACAAAAACAACAACAACAACAATAATAATAATAATAATAATAATAATAATAATAATAATAATAATAATAATAATAATAATAATAATAATAATAACAATAATAATAATAGTAATAATAATAATGCAATAAAATAATTCCAAATAATTCATAATCAAACAAGGCATTACAAAATCCTCAACCTCACATCCAGACGATTTAAGGGAGACATTTAAAACCCTTCAAGCGTTCGTAATTAAGTTGAACTCGAGCAAGTGTGCCTTTAGAGTAAAGGCAGGACGATTCCTGGAGTATGTTGTCACTGAGCGAGGGATTGAAGTGAACAAAGATAAGGTCAAAGCCATACTCGACATGGCCCCACTGAGAAGCATAAGAGAAGTGTAAGTCCTGACATGGAGAATCGCAGGATTGAGCAGGTTCATTGCTCGAGTAGCCGAGAAGAATTTTCCCTTATTTAAATTGCTCAAGGTGAAGATGACTTTCCAGTGGAGTGACGAGGCACAAATGGCGTTTGAAAAGCTGAAAGAATTTCTGATCAAATTGCCCCTCTTGAAAAAGCCAGAGCCTGGTGACGAGTTGGTGTTGTACATCTCGGTGGGAACAATCTCTTTGAGTTCGGTGTTGTTGCGAGAAGAGGGAAGCGCCCAGCAGCTGATTTATTACACAGTCGAGTACTCCAAGGCGTGAAGACGAGGTACTCTGAAGTCAAAAAAGCCGCCTTGACACTACTTCTAACAGCTAGAAAGTTGAGGCCGTATTTTCTGAATCATACAATAATCGTGAGGACAAATTTTCAATTGGGAGAAACCTTGGGCCGACCTACTGTCTCAGGCCAACTGGTGAAGTGGGCAGTCGAGTTGAGTGAATATTCCATCAAGTATGAGCCCAGAAGAGCCATAAAGGCTCAAGCTTTGGCAGATTTCATCCAGGAGTGCATCAAGGGTAAAGAAAAAAAAAATGGATCATGCATGTCGATGGGTCCACTGCGGCAAAAGGATCTGGTTTGGGAGTCGTCCTCGTGTCCCCCGAGGGCGAGCATCTCGACTTTGCCATCAGAATGGGGTTTAAGGCATCAAACAATGAAGCAGAGTATGAAGCACTAATCAAAGGAGTTCAACTCGCAATTGGTGGCGGAGCGACGGAGATTGCGGCACACTCAGACTCACAACTCCTCGTGGGGCAAGTTTTGGGAAATTGTGAAATTAAATAAGATCGAATGCTGAAATATGTCTAGGAAATCCAAAGCCTTGTGCAAGGTCTAGAGAAATTTGAGCTAACACAAGTCCCACGAGAAGAAAACAAGCGAGCTGGTTGGCTCACAAGAATCGCGAGTTCAAATGAGGGGAAGATGGGAAATCGCATTACCACCATGCACTTAGAGGGAAGTGTTTTGGGCGAGGCAATGGAGGTCAACGAGAAGGGTGATTGAAGGAAGTCGATTCGGGAACTCTTGCAGGGTCGAGTGCTCACGGGCGATAATAGAAGGCGAAAAAAGTTGCTCGATACCTATGTAAATACTTTGAAGTCGATGGGGTCTTATATAAGAAGTCGTTGGTCGGGCCCCATCTGCGATGCGTTTCCGAGAAAGAAGGAATTCACGGCCTAAAAGAAATCCATGAAGGATGTTGTGGAGCACACGTAGGATCTCGAGCTCTAACTGGAAAAGTTTTACGAGCATGCTACTATTGGCCTAAGATTCGAGCAACAGTGGAACAGTTGTTCCAGAAATGTGGAAAATGCCAACGCCATAGGAAAATAACCCACATCCCAGCCGAATACATGACGACAATCAATTCCCCAATCCCCTTCGCTCAATGGGGAATTGACTTGGTGGGCCCATTGCCGATGGACACGGGGAAAAGAAAGTTCTTGGTGGTCGCCGTCGATTACTTCAGCAAGTGGGTCGAAGCAGAACCCTTGGCTCGAATTACTTAAGAAAAGATGATACAATTTCTATTCAACAACATTTGTTGCCGATTTGTAATTCCAAAAGTACTAATCTCAGATAACGGAACTCAATCCCAAGGAAAGAGGATCCAAGCATGGTTCATCGATATGGGTATTAAACAAAAATTTGCCTCAGTTGCACATCCTCAGGCGAATGACCAAGTTGAAGTAACAAACAGAACCATCCTCTAAGAATTGAAGAAAAGATTGGAGAAAGCACCAGGAGCTTGGTTTGACGAGTTGACAACAGTCCTGTGGGCTTATAGGACAACTCCAAGGAGTTCGACGGGTCAATCTTTATTTTACATGGTTTATGGAATGGAGGCACTCCTGCCCATTGAAGTCGGCTTGAACTCTCACAGATCGACATTCTATGAGGAAAAGAAAAACGAGGAGATGATCGAGGAATCTCTCGACCTAATTGAGGAGAGACTAGAAGAAGCTTTGGTACGATCCGTCGTGTACAAGTAGAAGATACGCACAACTTTCAATAAGAAGGTTCGAACCAGACATTTTCAAGCGGGGGATCTCGTCCTCAAACGAGCAGATGCTCTCAAGCATGTCGGGAAGCTCAAAGCCAATTGTGAAGGACCCTACAGTGTCACAAAGGTGCTCGAAAGAGGCGCATATGAACTCGAGGACGGAGAAGGTCGACAACTACTGCGGTCCTAGCACGTGATCCATCGCAAACGCTTTTACGCTTAAGGTAATGTTTTGAACTCCTTTTTGTATTGAGCACTATTCAAGTCAAATTCAGTAATGAAATGAATTTCAAGATTTTGCTTCAATTATGCCTCTTTACACAATCTTGTTAGAATTACCTGAAAAATCGAATTTTTCAAAACGGCTATGTAGCCAACTAACTCTTACAACTACGAAGTTAACTTAAAATAACTACGAAGTTGTATTTCTCGAGTGGAATCTCGAATAGCTATGAAGCCTACGACTAAGAAGTCGATTTAACACAACTACGAAGTTGTATTCTCGAGCAGAATCTCGAGAAGACTACAAAGCCTACGACTACGGAGTCGATTTAACACAACTACGAAGTTGTATTCTCGAGCAGAATCTCGAGCATGCTACGAAGACTACGACTATGAAGTCGATTTAACACAAGTACGAAGTTGTATTCTCGAGCGAAATCTCGAGCAAGCTACAAAGCCTATGACTACGAAGTCGATTTAACACAACTACGAAGTTGTACTCTCGAGTGGAACCTCGAGCAGACTACGGAGCCTACGACTATGAAGTCGACTAAACAACTACAAAATTGTACTCTCGAGAGGAACTCGAGCAAGCCACGAAATCTATAGCTGCATAGTTGATTTACACAACTATGAAGTTGTTATTGAATGAAATCTCGTGAATGCCATACCAACAACTTAACATATCCACAAAAAATATATATCAAGAGGTAAAACTAAGGACAACCCGCTAAATGCTACTACGAGTGCAAGCTATGAAGCTACTAAAATCGTTGCTCGACTTCGACCAGCTCGCAAGAAGGGTTGGGGAGAAGATAATTTGAAAAAAATTTTGTTTATCATCTATGAAGCTGCTAAAGTCGTTTCTCGACTTCAACCATGACTTGAAAAACTTCTTGTTTATCAGCTATGAAGCTGCTAAAATCATTGCTCGACTTCGACCAGCTCGCAAGAAGGGTTTGGGAGAAGACGAGTTGAAAAACTTTTTGTTTATCAGCTATGAAGCTGCTAAAATCGTTGCTCGACTTCGACCAACTCGAAAGAAGGGTTGGGGAGAAGACGAGTTGAAAAATTTTTTGTTTATCAGTTATGAAGTTGCTAAAATCGTTGCTCGACTTCGACCAGCTCGCAAGTAGGTTTGGGGAGAAGATGTTAGAGATATGCTGTAAAAAGCTATGTTTTGCAGATTCTATCGATTCCATTTTGATCTGGCCATCATGTTTCAGTCAAAGTACATATGTTTGCAGTTTATTTATTTATGCAAATTATACTCCATGTCTTATATTGAAATAGTGTGGTTTGAAGTGTTTCGAATAGAAAGATCACCTATCAATTCCTCATAAGACTAAACTATTCTTTCAAAGTCTAGACAGGCAATGAGACACCTCTTGGAAAAAGACAATAGTGTATTCTTGATTCAGTTGGTCTTTGACTGAAGAATTACACTAGCACTTATGTTAAGTGTTGAACAGGACCACAAAAGGATAAGGTTATGAGACTCACTAATCGTTGTTGTAACCTAGACCTTCAGTGATTGATGCGTTCTCTTAAGCTGTAAGATAATATAAAATAGGCATATATATTTATATCTTATTTATCTGATTTACCAAGTGATTCCTATTTTATTAGAATGGTATACGAGGTACTTTTGGTAAGTAAGAATAATTATATGATGTGCTATTATAAATTATTTATGGTCACTATGTTCCAGTGCGCTGGATTGATGACGTCTTCGAAATGAGCTCAGCAATGTACATTATGTTAAACCCTGCAGGTAGACGATTATCTGACATAATGGTTAAGGTTCTGAGTGGTACTAATTTCAGAAATGAATAAGAAGATTAATTATTATGTCAGTAATTTAATTAATTAATAGACGTTATATTTTAAACATAGGGAGGAAAATCGATCAACCGGATTAATATTATTTAATCATGGAGGCTCGATTTTATTGGTAAAATAGTAGCTAAATGGGGAGAGCAATAATATACTCTAGTGGGATGTTTATTATTTAATTCTATTTAATTAAGAATTAATTTTATTCCATATTAATTAATTTAATTAGAAAGACAATATTCCTACTAGAATCTTCTCTAGGGATTAGGAGACTAAGGAGTCTTCTAGAAGATGAAGATTAGTAGGAGATATATTTCTTACATTGGATTATTAATTGGAGTAGAATTTGGATTCCTAATTGAGAATTAATTTTATTCCATGATTACTAATTTAACTAGAAGAAGAGTATTCCTACTAAAATCTTCTCTAGTGTTATGACACTAAGGAGTTTTCTAGAAGAGGTAGATTAGTAAAAGATTTCATTCCTACATTAGATTAGTAATTGGAGTAGAATTAAGAATCCTAGGCCTAATGGGATAAGCCCATATTTAGCACCTCCTTAAAGTCCCTAATGGAGCCTATGAATACACCATGTCCCAACCTCTTGAAGAATGATGTCTTGGCCGATTTTTCTCCTACATATGCGTGAGAAATAACATCGTTTGAGAGTTAGGGAGATTCTATTAGACGCTCCACCAAGTTTAATTGAAGTAGGTGTTTATGTAATCCGTTAGAAGGCTTTTGGGTACAATTTATTCGAGCCTTTTATATCATATTTTCCGGTCATCTTCCGTACCTGATCGCTGCCTCTCGCCGTCGTGAGAAGCTGCCGGAGATCGGCCATCACCGCCGGAGATCGACCAAGCCCAGCCGAGCGAAGCCACTCGCTACCGCAAGCAGCTGCGCATAACTTAGGCCCCGCCAGCGTCTCGTCCGACGTCCTAGCGAGATCCCAGTGCCACCTGCCTGCTCGTGTCCTGTCATCGTCGCCGTCGACCTTTGCGCACGACCCTAACGCGCGATAACAACGCCAGTGCCCGTTCGCGAGTCCCACCAGCTGCGCGTTCTGCCCAGCTGATGAGAGATCGTGATTTTATCTACGGTTGTGGATAATCGCGCACTCGGGGTCTTCGACTAAACACGATAAGTCTGACTTCAGGACGTACTAATGTACTTCTTTTAGACAAGGTTGTATGATAAACACGCACTAATGGCCTTGCTTAAACACACGATGAACAAACGTTCCTTTTCTATTCACTCATTCAACTTCTTAAAAACAATGGGGAAGACTCCTATTTATAGATCCTAATTATCTCTAATCCTACTCCAACTAGATCTCTAATTAAAGCAATAAAATATTAAATCCTAAACATCTTAGATCTTCTAAAGCAATAAGGAAAATAAATATCCTAGAGTCCTAATTAAGCTAGTAAACTTGCTCTCCAAAATTCCCTTGCTTGCTCCCCAAGTCGATCGAACCCTAAGCCCCAACTGCCCTTGCGTGCGCCCCGCCCAGTGGCGCTATTCCTCTTAGCGTGCGGTATCGCGCTCCTCATCCGTGTCGCACGCGCACGCCGCCTCCGCCTCGCCTAGTCCTACGCGGCTTAGGACTCCCGCGCCTGCTCCGCACTCGCGTGCCATTGCGCGCGCCGTGTGCCCGCCACCTTCCTCGCGCGCATGCTGTTGCGTGCCCGCCATTCCTAGGCCTGCGAGGCCTAGGCCTTCGCCCGCGTCCGCCCACACGTCACTACCCGCGCACACTGCGCGCCCGCATCCCTCCTGTCGTGCGTCCCCGCCACCTTTTCGCAGGTGCTGCGCGCGCCCAGCGTCCGCGTGCCATCCACCCACTCGCTTGTCCACCCGCGCGCATCAAGGCCCGATGCGCGGTGCTCGTCTAATCGCTAATTTCCCGTCCACTCCTCACACTCGCCAACTGTCCCACAGCAGTCTCCCGCACGCGCTCGCCACCCATCCTCAACCCCTCGCGTGCCATTCCTTCGAACCTCCATGCGCCATGCGCGCCTTTTTCTCGCACAAGCTTTACACCACCCTCCTACTATGCCCGACACTGCGCACTCGGCATCAGCCCAATCTTCCTCGTCGTGCGTACTTTCCGTTCATCTCTTCTTTGCACGCTTAGCCTTGCGCCTCTTGTTGCACGATCGTGTCGTCTTCCCACAACCTCTCGGCCAGTCTCTTCTGAAAGTAGGCCAATACTCTTCGATTTGTGGCTCTTCCAGCCCATGTTCGTGCCAACTCTCGAGATCCTTAAACGACTCGTCCTCGGACTCATCGAGGTTTATAACCACTTCCACATCACCAGCGCCCGACGCGCACTTGCATGAGCCCGCGACCATTGCCAGCATTCATCCGCGCGTGACCCACGACCGAGCTGCCCACTGCACCAACTCCGAGACCGAGACACCATGCAATCGAGCTTCGTTTGACGTGTCAATTAGAATCGACTAAAGGCCAAATCTATCCGCCCATTAGATTGTGGTATTCAGACAAGCTACACCAACGGTACTCTACATCGTCTCAGAGTCGGCAATGTGTTTTAAAAGGTAAACGTCCATATCCTAACTATAGATTCTGCTGCGTTAGGATTTATTTCGATAAGATCAATATTGTGCATGTTGTTTGACGTTCTTCATAGAACCCAACAATTCATATTAGAGCCCAGGTTTAACTCTACATCGTGCACAGTTTGAATTTGGATTTTGCCTGTTTACATGAATTATGTGGGTCATACGATGAAATATGTAATTGTGGTTTATGTTATTCATTATTGATCTGGTGAGCATGGACCAACCTTGACGGGGCAAGGCGATAAACACGTACACGGATGCCATGGTGATGATCCAATGGCGACTTTCCTGAGACGACCAATTCAGTGGGAATCACTGCCAAAAGGAAGCTCCAATTCCTGAATCGGAGGATACACTCAATAAGGACAGGACTGTGTTTTATCCGTAACATTGGAGATTGATTAATGGCCATGATAGGTTGATTATATTTCCTAGTTTATTATTGCTTATTAATGATGCATGTTTTATGTGATTGCTTATGTGCAAATCAAACATGTTTTAGAAAATCTCGTAAAATAAAAATTATATTAAGTGTGTAATGGGTTGAAATAAATTGCATCCAAGGCCTCCATTATAGGTTTGTCAGTGAAGTGATATAATTCGAGCCCAAAGGACGTTTTATTTCACAGTTCACGAGGACGAATCTCCTTCGGGATGGTTATAGTGAGCTATTTCAAAAGCGTACAGGTCACCCAAAGGTGGACGTATAATTTTGGTAGTAAACTTAGTACCAATTAATGGGTTACACTTAAAGTGCAAAAAATTATGATAGTCCCAAAGGATAAGGTCATTTTTATTCTTTTATAAGTTAATTGCGCTGGCCAAAAGATGAGACCGACTATTAGTTAAGTATTGCTTGGCAGTATATTAAGCTAATGGGATTTATCCCTCCTCTTGCGAATGTTTGAACCGTAGACGTCCACATTTCGTGGCCTGCGGGGATTCGGTGTTTTGAGGTGTTGGGGAATTTATCTTAATATTATTACATGGTATCAATATTTGATGTTTAAATTCAAAACTACTTGACTGAGTAAAGACTATGTTTGCATGATCCCAGGAATTCAAAATGTCTTTCAATCCGTTGTCCGTAATTCTCAAAGAAAACAAACTTGTTGGTCCCAATTTTATTGACTAGGAAAGGAACTTGGATATTGTGTTAACTTCTGAGGGGTACAAATTTGCTATTGTTGAGGCTTGTCCGCCTGTGCCTGCTGACAATGCACCAGACCAAGAGAAAGAGGAGTATGCTTAGTGGAAAAAGGCTGAAGAGATAGCTAAGTGTTACATCTTGGCATCTTTATCAAATGTACTTCAACATCAACATCAGTCTATGAACACTGCAGCAGAAATGCTTCTCAATCTCAGGGAGTTATTTGGTCATCTGTCGCGGGCTGCCCGACAAGAGGCCATGAGGGTTCTGATGAACATGACCATGCGTGAGGGCACTCCCATGAGGGAATATGTTCTTGCTATGATGGCCCAGCTGAATGAGCTGGAGGTTCTTGGGGCGTTTATTGATGGGGAAACCCAGGTCGATATAGTGCTCCAGTCTTTGCCGAAGAGCTTCGAGCAATTCTGGTTGAATTACAACATGAATAATATGTTGATGACTCTTCCGAAACTTGTCTCTGAACTTCAGTCGACAGAGGGCCTATTTCGGCAAAAGAACCAAGCTATGGTGGCCCAGCAGGGAGAAGCTTCCACTTCTAAGGCTCCTAAGGGCAAGAAGAGGAAGAAGTCTGCATGAAAGGGCAAGGCGGTCATGAATGACGTGCAACCTCGACAGAAGGTGAAGAAGCCAAAAGGCAAGTGCCACAATTGCCAGCAGAAAGGACACTGGAAGGCAGACTGCCCTCTCCTCAAAAAGTTCGACAAAGTTATATCTTTTTCTTTGGTCGTTGAAACATGTTTAGCGGTGTTATCTACCAGAACCTGGTGTGTAGATACGGGAGCCATTGATCATGTTTGCAATTCAATGCAGGGGTTCCAGAAAACCAAGCGACTTAGGGAAGGAGAAGTTACCATCTACTTGAGCGATGCTAGTAGAGCGTCAGCAGTTACAGTGGGAGACGTCTATTTAGATTTTCGCTTAGATAGGTTTCTAGTTTTGAAAGATTGTCTTTATGCTCCTAGTTTTAGAAAGAATTTAATTCCAGTTTCTAAGTTGTTTATGAACGGTTTTTCTGCTACTATTGATAATAAAGTTTTTATTCGTTTTGGCAAAAAGTTCATTTGTTTTGGTTCATTAGTAGACAATCTGTACATTCTAGAATCTAAGTCATTTTCACTGCAACAGAAACAATTATTTAATTCATCATCTAATCTAAATAAGAGAAAGAAACCTTCCAAAATGAACGAAACATATCTTTGGCATCTAAGACTTGGTCATTTAACCTTAAGAGGATTCAAAGGTTGGTAGCAGATGGGCCCTTGGGGTCGTTATAAGTTGAGGCTTTTCCAACTTGTGAGTCTTGCCTGGAAGGCAAAATGACTAAGAGGGTTTTTAGTTCGAAGCAGCATAGAGCTGAAGATGTGTTAGGGCTAGTTCATTTCGATCTATGTGGTCTTATGAGTGTTCAAGAGAGAGGTGGTTTCGATTACTTCGTTACGTTTATCAATAATTACTCGAGATATGGGTACATTTTCCTTTGCACCACAAGTCTGAATGCTTTGAGAAGTTCTTGGAGTATAAGACAGTTGTGGAGAAGCAGTTAGGAAAAAGTATAAAGTCACTACGATCAGATCGTGGTGGAGAATATCTCTCGAATAATTTAGGAACTACTTGACGGATAATGGGATTACGTCCCAGCTGACTGCGCCTGGCACGCCTCAACAGAATGGCGTAGTAGAACGGAGGAATAGGATTCTTATGGAAATGGTTAGGGAAATGATGAGTTATAGTACTTTATAAGATTCTTTTTGCGGATATGCCCTAGAAACATCGGTATACATTCTGAATAGAGTACCTTCTAAATCAGTATCGTCTACACCATTGGAGTTGTGGTCTAGGCATAAGCCTAGTCTAAGCCATCTCAGGATTTGGGATAGTCCAGCACACGTGCTGAGAACCGATACTGATAAGTTGGAACCAAGAACGGAATTAAGGTTGTTTGTAGGATATCCTAAGGAAACTAAAGGTGGTCTATTTTATAGTCTCGAGGAACAAAAAGTAATTGTTAGCACGAATGCTTGGTTCTTGGAAGAAGACTATGCCTTAGATCATAAGCCCAGTAGTAGACATGTCCTCGAGGAGTTAAAGGGAGTGAATACTTCAATACCGAGTGCGCTAGATGTTACACCACAAAGTACTGCAACATGTATCGTTGATGATGCACCTGAGCAGGTAGTACCTCGTCGTAGTGGGAGGGTTGTCCGACATCTCGAACGGTTCATGGGTTTGGGAGAGTCTTCTAAGGACATCCTGGACGTTCTTGAATCCGACCCATGGACATACAATGAGGCACTCCAAGATCAGGACGCAGAGTCTTGGCAAAAGGCGATGAAATCTGAAATAGGGTCAATGGACTCTAATCAGGTCTGGGGTCTTGTAGTCACCCAGTGGCATTCACGCCATTGGATGCAAGTGGGTCTATAAGAGAAAGAGAGGAGCAGATGGGAAGGTTGAGACCTTCAAAGCTAGGCTTGTTGCGAAAGGGTACACTCAGAAAGAAGGGATCGATTATGAGGAAATCTTTTCGTCGGTAGCCATGCTCAAATCCATCAAAATTCTCTTGGCTGTGGCCGCTCATATGGATTATGAGATTTGGCAGATGGATGTTAAGATCGCTTTCCTTAACGGGAATTTAGACAAGGACATCTATATGCAGCAACCATAAGGAATCATTGGAAAGGGCCAAGAGTATCTGGTCTGCAAGCTGAAGAGGTCCATTTATGGGCTGAAGCAGGCTTTTAGGTCTTGGAACATCCGTTTTGACGAGGTTGTCCAATCATATGGATTTACCCAATGTCCGGATGAGCACTGCGTGTACAAGAAAAGTGATGGAAATATGGTGGTGTTTCTTGTGCTGTACGGGGATGACATACTTCTCATTGGAAACAGTGTGAAGATGTTATCAGACGTAAACGTATAGTTATCCAAGCAGTTTGATATGAAGGATTTGAGAGAAGTAGGACATGTTCTCGGAATCAAGGTCATTCGGGACT
This sequence comes from Striga hermonthica, assembly GCA_902706635.1. Classification (NCBI taxonomy): domain Eukaryota; kingdom Viridiplantae; phylum Streptophyta; class Magnoliopsida; order Lamiales; family Orobanchaceae; genus Striga; species Striga hermonthica. The sequence goes on along the minus strand of CACSLK010027773.1, from coordinate 165,107 downwards.
GAGAGAAGAGAAAGTTGTGTCTATCCCAATCCACATACATAGACATTGTCCTAAAGCGTTTCAACATGCAGGACTTCAAGAAAGGGGATTTACCCTTTCGGCACGGAATACCTCTATCTAAGAAGATGTCCCCGAAGACACCTCAAGAGGGAGAGCACATAAAGGCAGATCCTTATGCATCGGCAGTAGGAAGCCTCATGTATGCTATGTTGTGCACGCAACCTGATATTTGTTATGTCGTGGGCATGGTAGCAAGATATCAGAGTAATACAGGACCAAAACATTGGTCTGCGGTAAACCATATACTCAAGTACCTATGTAGGACTAAGGAGTACATGTTAATTTACCAGGCAGATGAATTGCTGCCGTTAGGTTACACCGATTCTGACTTTCCGGCAGACTGGGATGAAATCAAGTCAACCTCAGGGTTTATGTTTACTTTAGGAGGAGGAGCCATAATATGGAGGAGTGTCGAACAGAAATGCATGGCAGACTCAACCATGGAGGTTGAGTATGTAGCAGCCTCAGAGGCAGTGAAAGAAGCTGTCTGGCTCAGGAATTTTCTCCTCGACCTTGATGTGGTACTGAGTTTGCCCGCTGCAATTACAGTGTTTTGTGATAACAGCGGAGCAGTAGCAAATTTGAAAGAGCCACGGACTTATAAAGCGAGTAAACACATAGAGCGCAAGTACCACCTGGACGAGGAGAAGTCGTTGTTGCCAAGATACAGTCAGAGGACAACCTAGCAGATCCTTTTACGAAGAGCCTACCGACGAAAGTCTTCACAAGACACGTAGAAGGAATGAGAGTCAAATGTTATGGCGACATAGTAGACTAGTCTTTGACAATTAGATTGAAAGAAATTGTGGTTAGTTTGTAAAGCCATGAGCTTATAAAGCATAAGTAGGAGATTGTTAGAGATATGCTGTAAAAAGCTATGTTTTGCATATTCTATCGATTCTGTTTTGATCTGGCCATCATGTTTCAGTCAAAGTCAGAGACGGATGTAAATATATGGGTGGGGGGGCCATGGTCCCCCCCAAACTTTTTTTTTTAATAGTACTATGTATGTATTATATATAGTTTTATGTATGTTTATGTAATTTGTTATAAATTTAAGTAACTAATGCAGTAGATGGGAACAAAATCTGAGTTGCACACGGCCACACGTACACGTCTCTGCCCTTTCTTTCTCTCTTTTTTCTTTAATAAGTATATATAAATAATATAATATAATAAATTAAGTTAGTTAATTGTTCTTTACATTATAAAATTAATAATTAACTTAACATCATAAAAGATAAAAAAAAAAAGAGATGGGATTCTGCACCTTGGCCCTTTCTTTCTCTCTTTTGCTTTAAAATGTATATATAATATATAAATAAGTTAGTTAATTGTTGTTTCTACTATTATATTATTAATTAATTCATCATCATAAAGATAAAAAAGGGATGGGATCCTGCACACAAAATTGAGAAGACAGAAGCGTTGAAGGACGAGAGGCAAACGGGGGAGAGGCAAACGGAAAAAAAAAATCACATTGATGATCGATTGTTATTTGAGCATTCATAACCCGATTGAGAAATTATATTCGTAAGTACTTTTATTTACATATTTATGTTATTTATTTGTTCTTTTGAGCCATTTAGGGAAATTCCAAGGGAAATCTATATTTATGATATGAAATTCCAATGCAAATTTATTTCAAAAAAATTATTCCAACGGCAATTCCAACAGATATTTCAATATTATTATTTCTGTTGAAATTTTTCAATGGATTCCAACGAAAATATTCCGTTGGAATGGGTTTTCCATTGAAATTTCTGTTGGATTTTGACGATTCCAACGATGGATTTTCCAACGGGGGTGGGAAAAAAATTCCACCGAGATTTGCATATTCCAACGGAAATTCCTACGGTAAAAAGTCGTTGGAATCATCAAATTTCATCTAAAATTCCAATGAAAAACACATTCCAACGGAATATTTCCGTTGGAATTTCTGTTGGAACTATTCCAATGGAAGCTATTCTTTGACTATCTTCGTCGAAAGAGAAATTGCAAGATCTATTTGTACTGAGTCAACCATTGATGGGTTTCGTGACTTGAGAGAACGTCGAGCACAATTCTAGTTGTAGTGAAGTTTGAAAGGTTTGTATTTTTTTAGCACAATATTTTTTATATTCCAATATTGCAACTTTATATCTTTGTTGTTGTTAACTCTATGTCTTTATCGAAAATTATTTTAGTCCCCCCCAATATATTTTTCTGGATCCGCCCCTGGTCAAAGTACATATGTTTGCAGTTTATTTATTTATGAAAATTATACTCCATGTGTTATATTGAGATAGTGTGGTTTGAAGTGTTTCAAACAGAAAGATCACCTATCAGTTCATTATAAGATTAAACTATTCGTTCACAGTCTAGATAGGCAGTGAGACCCCTCTTGGAAAAAGACTGTAGTGTATTCTTGATTCAGTTGGTCTTTGACTGAAGAATTACACTAGCACTTATGTTAAGTGTTGAACAAAACCACGGAAGGATAAGGTTATGAGACTCACTGATCGTTGTTTTAACCTTGACCTTCAGTGATTGATGCGTTTTCTTAAGCAGTAAGATAATATAAAATAGGGTTTATTGCACGAAATCCCCCTGTATTATACGAAATCTGCGTGTTTTCCCCTTGTATTTTAAAAATTGCGTCATACCCCCTTGTATTAACTAACTGTTGCACGATTCCCCCCTCTCCGTCCAACTTACCAGCGCGTGGATCACACTTTCATGTACTGCGATAATTATTCATTTTTTTCATTTATTTTTTTATTTTAAAATTGAAATTACTATTTTGCCCCTACCTTTTCTACCAATTATTGGGCAAAAATTAATGTTTTGCAGCTCCTGAGATTCGAACATGGGCCAAAACATTCATAGGTAAGGCTTCAAACCACTTGGCCACCATCATTTTATGGTATATTTAACACAGATTCATTTAAACAACATGAATGACCGAAAACTTAATCAAATAAAAAAT
>CACSLK010027773.1:147628-161079 GCA_902706635.1 Striga hermonthica | reverse complement strand
GTAAAAGGGGAGAGTGTGCATGCAAACCTTAAATACAAGGGGGTATGACGCAATTTTTAAAATACAGGGGGAAAACGCGCAGATTTCGTATAATACAGGGGGGTTTGGTGCCATAAACCCATATAAAATAGGCATATATATTTATCTCTTATTTATTTGATTTACCAAGCGATTCCTATTTTATTAGGATGACACACGAGGTACTTTGGTATGTAAAAATAATTATATGATGTGCTATTATAAATTATTTATGGTCACTGTGTTCCAGTGCGCTGGATTGATGACGTCCCCGAAATGAGCTCAGGAATATACATTATGTTAAACCCTGCAGGTAGACGATTGTCTGACATAATGGTTAAGGTTCTGAGTGGTACTAATTTCGATAATGAATAAGAAGTTGATTAATTATTTTTTCAGTAATTTATTTAATCAACGAACGTTATATCTTAAACATAGGGAGGTAAATCGATCAATCAGATTAATATTATTTAACCATGGAGGCTCGATTTTATTGGTAAAATAGTGGCTAAATGGGAAGAGCAATAATATTACTTCAGTGAGATGTTTTATTATTTAATTCCATTTAAATAGAAATTAATTTTTTTTCTATATTAATTAATTTAATTAGGAAGACAATATTCCTACTAGAATCTTCTCTAGGGATTAGGAGACTTAGGAGTCTTCTAGAAGATGAAGATTAGTAGGAGATATATTTCCTACATTGGATTATTAATTGCTGTAGAATTAGGATTCCTAATTGGGAATTAATTTTATTCCATGATTACTAATTTAATTAGGAGAAGAGTATTCCTACTAGAATCTTCTCTAGTGTTAGGAGACTAAGGATTCTTCTATAAGAGGTAGATTAGTAGGAGATTGCTTTTCTACGTTGGATTAGGCCTAATGGGATAAGTCCATATTTAGCACCTTCTTAAGGTCCCTACTAGAGCTTGTAAATACAGCATGTCCCAATCTCTTGAAGGATGTTGTCTTGGCTGATTTATCTCCTACATACGCATGAGAAATAACAGCGTTCGAGAGTTAGAGAGATTGGATTGAACGCTCCACCAAGTTTAATCGAAGTAGGTGTTTAGGTAATCTGTTAGAAGGCTTTTGGGTACAATTTATTTGAGCCATTTATATCATATTTTTCAGTCATCTTCCTTACCTGATCGCCGCCACTCACCGCCATGAGAAGTTGCCGGAGATCACCCATCTCCGCCGGAGATCGACCAAGCCCAGCCGAGTGCAGCTACTCGCTACAGCAAGCAGCCGCACATCGCCTAGGCCCCGCCAGCGACCCACGCGACGTCCCAGCGAGCTCCCAGTGCCACCTGCCTGCTCGCGTCCCGTCATCGTCGTCGCCGACCTTCGCACACGACCCCAGCACGCGCCATTCCTCTCGCGCCCAGGCAACCCGCAGCAGCATGCCCATCTGACCCCAGACACCAACGCCTATCCGCAGCGATATAGAAGTCCCGCCTCGCGTGCGCGCACACGCCCCAGCACATCGCCAGCGCCCGTTCGTGAGTCCCACAAGCCGCGCGTTCTGCCCAGCGCCCGACGTGCACTTGAGTGAGCCCGCGACCACTGCCGGCGTTCATCCGCGCGTGACCCGCGACCGAGCTGCCCGCTGCACCAACTCTGAGACCGAGCCACCGTGCAATTGAGCTTCCTTAGACATGTCGATTAGAATCGACTAAAGGCCAAATCTATTCGCCCATTAGATTGTTGTATTCTTATGAAATACACTAACGGTACTCTACATCGTCTCAGAGTCGACCAAAATTTTAAAAGTTAAACGTCCATATCCTAACTATAGATTCCGCTGCGTTAGGATTTGTTTCGATAAGTTCAATACTGTGCATGTTGTTTGATGTTCCTCATAGAACCCAACAAAAGATGAGTTGAAAATCTTTTTATTTATCAGCTACGAAGCTGCTAAAATCGTTGCTCGACTTTTACCAGCTCGCAAGTAGGGTTAGGGAGAAGAAGGATTGAAAAACTTCAGTTTATCAGCTAGGAAGCTGCTAAAATCCTTGTTCGACTTTGACCAGCTCGCAAGAAAGGTTGGGGAGAAGACGAGTTGAAAAGCTTTTTGTTTATCAGCTATGAAGCTGCTAAAATTGTTGCTCGACTTCGACCAGCTCGCAAGTAGGGTTGGGGAGAAGATGGGTTGAAAAACTTCAGTTTATCAGCTACGAAGCTGCTAAAATCGTTGCTCAACTTCGACCAATTCGCAAGTAGGGCTAAGGAGAAGACGGGTTGAAAAAATTCAGTTTATCAGCTACGAAGCTGCTAAAATCGTTGCTCGACTTCGATCAACTCGCAAGAAGGGTTGGGAGAATATATAGGGAAGCAATAAGATTAAATACATACAAATAAACCAGTATCAGCCGAGGGCGGATAAATGATAGCCGGCTGAAAGCTAAAATAATAGCAAGTCGACCTAGAATATAAACATCCAGAACAATCAGAGGATGATAAAAGAAAGTTGATAAAAGAGGAGACTAACGACGAATAAGAAAGATAACATTATATATAAAAAAAGAGTTCATTACATCCGAAACCATCTCGACCTTTACAACTTCAAAAAATAGGTCGAGTATGGCAGTAAAAGGGAAACAATCAAGAACAAGCAGACAACCATCTTTCAAAAACAACGTAACTAAGAAGTAGCAGTAGATTTTTCAGCAGCATTCTCGTTCTCATCACCAACCGGCTCAGTCCCAGCAGCCCCACCCTCGACAAGCGGCTCCGTCCCCTGCTGCCCGCTACCATCAGCCTCATCACCCATGGCTTTTTGTCACCCTCGACGTTCTGAGATTCCTCGTCGTCCTCTCAGTTTTGCCCGACTAAGTCGGTCGGACCGGCTGAAGGAGAGGGAGGAACCTCAAGTTGACCTACCAATCTCGCCTTACGAATAGCCCGTGCCTCGAGGCCGCCCCACCACGGTAATCATCGGGCAAGGACGGATCGCCCTGGTAACCTTCTAGAAGAGGAAGAGTCTCCTTGACCGCCAGGCGATCAAGTTTCCTTTCCAGTGCAGTACCTTTAGCAGCTTCTTCCCAGGCATCAAAGGTAAAATTATAATACTGGAGGGTGGCAGGGCATAACTCGTCGAGGAAGGCCGGAAAATTAAGAAAGGCTCGGACAACTTTCTAACGGTAGGTTTCGAGGAAGATAGAGTCCATGGGCAACTTGAGAAAGGACTTACGCCCTTCCTCGAACCCAATATTCCTCCCCGCTAGGCCGTCCTCGCGGGACTTCTCGAGTTCGGCAGTCAACTCCTCGACTTTTTTGAGAGTCGCCTCCTTGTCGGCCTTCAACTTCGACACCAGTGCCTTCGAGGCCTCATAGTCATCTTTCTGCTCCTCGAGTTTCTTGCATACGGAGGCACACCTCCCTTTCCAGTGCTTCACATTGTTTTTGGGAGACGAGGTGCCCTAAAGCAAGTTGGGGAGCATGGAAGCGATAAACTTAATGACGAGGTGAGTAACTTAGAAAAGAACACCTCACATAATCATGGATTAAAAAGAAAATTTGATTACCCGAGAAAGGGTGAGGACAGCATAACAATAAACTTCATAAGGATTGCCTGCCACACGAGCCTTGTCAGCCTCAGGAAGCATGGAGTCGAGGTACTTAGGGACGGAATAAGCGTCAGTGGAGAAGAGACGACTGTTCCACTGTAATAGCTTTGGTCATGACGGGGGAAGGCAGAGACATCTCGACGACCATCTCTTTTCCCTTGTCTTGCGTCTTCGAACGCCTAAGGTCATCTAGGATAAAAACTATATCACTTTGATCTTGGGCTCTCTTGCGAGATTGAGAGCCCGATGGTTTGGATGGAGTAGCAGATGGGTTTCTCTCGACCCTAGATTTTTAGGCGGTCGTCTGTGCGACCGGACCCTTGAGGCCTGATCCCGAGCCATCCCCAAGATCCTTTTAAGGGGAATGACAACTAGCAGATTTGTCGTTCGCCTTACCCTTCTTAATCTCAAAGCGAGCCCAAGCCTTAACTGAAACATACAAATAAAAATGATTACACCGATAAATCAAGGCCCACAACGTATGCGCGATAAAAGAAATAAGTGATGAACAAGAAACACTTGAAAATAACTTAAAAAATCAATAAGTACGGACGACTTACGATGATCGTCAATGCGAGGGGCACTATCATCGACCTAAAGACCCACATGGTTAAGGAGAGAACTGTCCTTAACCAGACGAGGACGCTTATTCTGCTTAACCTAAAGACCTCGAAGTACATTTACTTAAATCATCGAACATGGATTGGAACTTTACTTAACGAGGACACTTATTCTGCTTAACCTTCTCGGTTATCCAAACGTTCGTGAAAGGAGAACGACCAAGAGCAGGACAGATGTAAAAATACTTCATTTTCCACTTGGTGACGTTTGAGGAAAGATCTTCGAGAAAAGTAACGCCGCGACGACGACCCAGATAAAGGGGGTCCTTTATGAAACGGTAGCTATAGCAATAAAAGAGAAACTCGGACAATAAACGGCCAAATTTATCTTAAACATAGGGAGGTAAATCGATCAATCAGATTAATATTATCTAATCATGGAGGCTCAATTTTATTGGTAAAATAGTGGCTAAATGGGGAGAGCAATAATATTACTCTAGTGGGATGTTTTATTATTTAATTACATTAATATGAATAAAATTTTATTGCATATTAATTAATTAATTAATTAGGAGAATAAAATTCCTACTAGAATCTTCTCTTGGGATTAGGAGACTTGGGAGTCTTCTAGAAGATGGAGATTAGTAGGAAATATATTTCCTACATTATATTATTAATTGGAGTAAAATTAGGTTTCCTAAATTAGGAATTAATTCTATTCCATGATTATTAATTTAATTAGAAAAGATATTCCTACTAGGATCTCCTCTAGTGTTAGAAGACTTAGAAGTCTTCTAGAAGATGGAGATTAGTAGGAGATCTCATTCCTACATTAAGTTAGTATTGGATTAGAATTAGGATTCCTAGGCCTAATGGAATAAGCCTATGTTTAGCACCTCCTTAAGGTCCCTAATGGAGCCTATAAATACACCATGTCCCAACCTTTCCTACATAGATGTGTTGGCCGAATTTTCTCCCTACATACGCGCGAGAAATATCTTTGTTCGAGAGTTAGACAGATTCCATTAAACTCTCCACCAAGTTTGATCGAAGTAGGTGTTTAGGTAATCCATTAGAAGGCTTTTTGGTACAATATATTGAGCCTCTAACTCCATATATTTTTCGGTCATCATCATCATCACATCACCGCCGATCGCCGCCCATCGCCGCCGTGAGCCACCATCAAAAATCGCCAATCGTCGCCAGTCGTCGCCCGAGCCCAGCCGATCGCAACCGCCCGCTACCGCAAGCAATTGCGTATCACCCAGGCCTTGCCAGCGACGCCCAGCAACGCCCAGTCGACGCCCGCGAGCTTCCAGCAACCACCTGCCTGCTCGCCGTCCACCCGCGTAGTCAGTCGACATCCGCGCGAACTCCCAGCGCCCGTCAACTACGCGTGCGCCTTCCTCGCGTGACCAGGAGACGTGATCCGCAAGCCCGCGTGACCCCAGACGCCAGCTCCCAGTCCACAATTGCCTATGAGTCCCGCACCAGCACGCGCGACACGCCTCAGCGCCCGTTCACGCTGTCCCGCATCCCGCGCGTCCTCGCCAACTCCCGTCCGAGTTCCCAGCGTCTCTCTGCGTGTCTGCCTGACGCGCCCGACGCGCCCGACCGAGCCGCTGCTCACCCGCGATGTAATGCCCCGTTTATTTGTCGAATTTTTGGGATTATTAGTTTATTTATTTATTTCATTATTATTATTATTATTATTATTATTATTATTATTATTATTATTATTATTATTATTATTATTATTAAATGTCTAATTGTTATTAATATAATTATTATGCCTAATTGTTTAAAGGCCCATTTATTATTAAATAAATATTGTTGTGTGAATTATATAAATATAAATAATTATTTTGTGTGAAATAAATAGATAATGTTCGGTTATTTTAAATCGCGAAATCGAGCCCGAGAACTCGAGTCTTCGAAAGCCATGCACACGAACCGACCCAGTTGAACTGGCCGAGCCAGACCCGGTTATTATTTTATTTTATCGCGCGATTAAATCGGCCCCGAGTATACCCGCGTGAACCGAAACGACCAACAAATCGAACCCAGTTCGGCCCAGCCATTTAAAACCGAATTATCATTTCTTTTTCCTTTTTCCCTATTCTTAACCGGTTGTGAGTGTGTGTTTTAAACCTAGGTTATTGTATATGTATATGTACATGTATCTCTATTTCTTTTCTCCAAACCGCAGCCCTCAAAGTTTTTTTTCTCTATCTCTCTCGAATTCGTGTAGCAGAGTAGAGAGAAAGATTTTCTCTCGCTTAATTTCCGATCCCCCAATCTCGTCGCCCTCTTTTCTCTCTCGCTCAAGTAAATCCGATCGCCACCCCTCAGCATCTCCCTCTGTTCCTCGCCGTGAACCAATTCATCCGCCATCCTCGCGTCACCGCCGCCGCGACCCTCTGCCACGACCAGCAGACCCACGACGAGCCTTCCTCCACGCGTGCAACACCTCTGCGACCTCCCTCTCTCGTGAGACACCAGTAGACTGTATCTCGTCATCTCTGATCGTTGTCCCTGCCGTCGCGAGCTCCTCGCCACCATCATCTGTTCGTCAAGCAGCAAACATGGTCGCCATCGTTATCACCAACCCCGAGGAGAAGAGCCTCACATCCGACGAGGACCTTCATCCGGATAGCAGCATCCATTGCGGGAGTCGGCTGCTCCGCCCATCGTGCGTTCTTGCCACCACGAGCAGCCCCTCGACAGCGGACATTGATGCCGGACAACACCTCTGCTTCCGTCAAGCGAGCCGTCGTTCTTCCCCTTCGTGAGCCGTGTGTTGTGGTTCGAGCCATCAACCCCCGTTCATTCTGTTTTCTATAGATTCCCGATAATGGTACGAGGCTTGACCCATCTCATTTAATTTTACATCTCGATTATGTTGTGTTCTTCATTGTTGAATGTGATTATCGAATACATGTGAATGTGCCTATGATGTTTTGTGTCCATGAGATTTAAATATATGTTAAGGATATGTAGATGAACTCTTCGATTCTGTGAAATCGAATGAGACCTCGTCGATTCGTGATATACTCCCTGTGGATTGGAACCTTATGGAATCCTTGGTCTTATGGTGAAGACCTAGGACGATTTCATCGTAAATCGAGTTGTGTATGAATTTATGATCGTATATGCTCGCTGTTTTGACGTTTGAATTTTTATAAATTATATATTGATCCGGTTGCTGCAAAATTTTAACTGTACATGCCTCTGGTATTTATATAGCTCGTTTACAAATTTCAGAATTTTCGGAGGTCTGTAGCTATTTTTAAAAATTATTGTAATTTCTGTTCAGATTCATATTTAATTCATAATAATTTGTGTAGTACTCCAAAATTCATGAAATTTTAATAGGTTGTCAACCTGCCTGGTTTGGTTGCTGTGTAAAATTTGTAGAATTTTTGGATTGATATTGATAGGGTAAATAATTTATTTGCCGTTTCTACTGAATAGTATTTTAATTTTGATAAATTGGTTAGTTGTTGGAAAATTCTGATATTTCGCTGAGATGCTTGACTTATGTGTACTAGCATGCTGTAAAAATATTGGAATTTTTGAAGTTGGAATTGATTCGGTTTTTATTTAAATTCGATAAATTTGCTGAACTTTGTATGAATTTTCATAATTTGTGTATTTGGAGTAAATTACTGGAATTTTTATATGTTGGTCCTTGATTTCTGAGCTTGCTCCAGTAAAAATCTTATGTGCTAATTCGTTCGTTAGGTCGGGCTTTGAATTTTATGCTCGTTTTTGTTGATACCGTATTTGAATTTTATAAAATCATGTACTTTGAATTTGAAGCTGAAACTTGGTGGTTTTTCTAAGTAATGAGAGGTGTATTTTTGGTTAAAGTTTCAGAGTCCAACTCATATGGCAACTAGATCAACTTAATTTGTGTTTTAACTAATAAATTAGAAATATGATTTTTGAGTTAAAAGCTGTAAATTGGCTCGCTTTATGTTTCTTGTTTGTTTGACTTGGTTAATCGTTAGTTTGAATTATGTGAACTCCCATGTATGTTTTGGTTGAGTGTAGTGTCGGGTCTAAGTGTTCCAATATCCACAGGACTTCACGAACAACTTAGTCGAATCAAGTTCGACTAAGTATGATTTGTGTTTTCCATTTAAGTCAAGATAAATATTGATTGTAAGATCTTGACTTAATGTAGGTGATTGATGAGTCAAGCCTCAACCTACGTCTTTTCTATTCGTGTTGTTATCAATCCAGAAGCCAGGTGGGTTTTAATCTAAAATTTGCTATGTCGTATGTGTTTATTATAATGTTTACTTGGTATGATTTTAATATGTATGTAAACCATGTAGCCTATCGGCATGAGCCGATTCGGCCGTCGGTATGGTTGTCCCCGTCGATGTAATATGGTTACCTTGCGAGGTAAGTCTCCGTAAGACCTAATGAAAGGTCGTGTCTTGTCGTATTGCACGTACCCCCATGAGTTAGGGTAATGAATCCCCTTTCCTTGGCTAATGAAAGATGTGTACAGGTGGGTATTATGTTGTGATGTGATTAGGAGACGTGACAGAATAATTGTTTTATGTTCATACTATAACCATACCTCCTCTACATTATTTATGTTGTGATATATGTGCATAGTGGTGAGCACGCTTTTTATCTTGTGCTCATCCCCACCTGCTCTTCACCAATGCAGGTTAAGCAGGAGCAGAGTGACGAGAAGAGGCGAGTGGGTCGGTCATTTAATTATGCATTTTATGCCTCCGTAGAATAAATAAGGATTTTATGACCTTTATGTGGAAACTTGTGGAACCCTTGATTATGGGGTATGATGGTTTGGTTAAAATATTAATGTGTGAGAATTGTGTCTCGTGATATGCTTTGGTTAATGAAAACCATTTGTGAAAACTAGATAATGAATCCCCGTGGGCTCAGATAAGACTTGGGTTATGAAAATGTTGTTTAAACACCCATTAAATTTTCTAAAATGATTTTGAAAATTTTCATACTGATTTTTGGAAAGTCCGGAATTTCTGTAAAATCAAAGTGGGGTGTTACAGTTTGGTATCAGAGCCAGTCTGTGTTTCTGTAGACTGGTTTATATGTGATTATGTGTTTAGACCTTGTAATATGACCACTCTCTCCGTCACTCCGCGCTGCTTAAGGTATGTTTTATATAAGTATCAATGAAAATGCTTATAATGTGAATTGTGATTTTGCACGAGTAGCAATGAAACTACTTGTGATGTTTTTCACGAGTAGCAATGAAACTACTTGTGATGTTTTGCACGAGTAGCAATGAAACTACTTGTGATGTTTTACATGAGTAGCAATGAAACTACTTATGAGGTTTTGCATTAGTAGCAATGAGACTACTCATAAAGTGATATATATGTTGTTTTGGGGCTTAGGAGATCTATCGACCTGTGAACTCTAGTGTTTGACATTGAACTCTAGTGATATAGAGTTAAGTTCGGATTCTAGAGATTCCTAGTTGTGAGTTTCAATATATTATCATTGAGATAAGTGTTGTTTATAGCATTTCTCGCTATAAAATTCGTTCAGTGTCCTTAGAGTAGGACCATTCGAGGCCCATCTCTAAAGTGAAAGGTTAAGTACCGAGTGAACCTCTAGTGTATGAGATCACTCGGGGAATTAGAACCTCAGTCGTCGAGGACCGGGAGTCTCATTCAGATGACTTGAATTGGTTACTAATCGGCCCTCATAGTATAGGAGAATCTAATGCGTATCACTGTCGTAACTCTTGAGAGTGGATAAGCCTCGAGAGGGATGATGGTTGATAATTCTCGTGCCATAGATCGAGCGTAAGTCCTGAAGACTGATGCATGGGCGAAAGACAACAACGTCGCCCATAGGACGAGTGGATTGCTCCGACTCGCATGAATATCCTCTGCGTTAGATGTGAGGCATGCAGTTGAAAAGGTATGAATTTGTAGTTCAGCTCGAGATGTTAAAATTGATAAAAAGCATGCTATATGATTGAACTTGACGATTATTGCACGACTGGGATTCTTTAAACATGTTACGTGGCGATCGTATGAGTTTATGTGAATTTGTGTTAAAATCATGTTAGGACTGACCTCCTCATAGTTTATATGCGCGTAATTGAGTTGTATGTTGTGATTATATGTGACTTGTTGATGCTATGTACATGAAATTATGTTTTTGTGTTGAAAATTGTATGGGAACTTCTTGTTATAGCCTCTATTTGTGCTCAGATTTTCGTGGCCTAAAAGCTATTTTCTGGCTAGGTGTTCTTCATGAATTTTGTAGTGCTTTGAGTTAGATTTCTGCGAGTTTTGGAATTTCATGATTTGGAGTTGAATTGAATTTGTTATGAATTTTTTAAGTTGAAACTGCAAGCAGTTTTTGAAATTCCGGGCAGAATTGTGAATCATGATGTTGGGCTGTTTTTAACAATCTTAATGTGACTATGTGAAAATATGATCAACATGAAACTTGTAGTACATGTTATAAGATTTCTCTGAGAGTTAAAATTATTTTAGTTGGAGTTCAGGTTTATTTTATATGATTTTTTTTTAAAGTTGGGGCTATGCCCAGATTTTTTTTAAAACAGTGGCTGGGTTTACAATTGAAATGTATGCTCTGAAATAAGGCCCTTAACGTGATTATTTGTAAACCTGCTCTTCTTGGAACTTGTAGCAATTCAAGTGTAGTTTTTATAGGTTTTGATTTTGCATGATGTAGAGTTTTGTGGCATGAGATATCTCTGTTTTAGTGACCTGCTGTAATTTGACAAATAGTTATGTTGGCAGATTTCTTGACCTAAGTGTTTTAGGCTTAATCTCAATTTTAAAGTTATTTTTTGCTTAAGTGATAAACGTGAAAGTTGTGATAATTGAGTTAGCTATCTTGAAGTTTTTGAATTTCAGTAATATCATGTCCGCAGCTTCGGTTATTGTGCATACACTGAGAACCTGTCAAGCTGTATGTCTTCATTTATTCACTGCACCTATGTTTTGTATGTTTGCTGTATTATGTGCATTTAAATGATTTTATCTGCCTGAGTGTTCTTCATGAAAGTGATAGAGGCCTGAGTTAGGGATATTTTTCAAGTGGTTTCATCATGATACGATATCTAGACTAAAAGCTACATGCATTTTAGATTCATCACGCATGCTGAAAATTGGTGCAAGTTCATGTTTAGGTTTCCAAATTGAGTTGTGAATTTCAAAATTAGCTTTTTGTCAATTTTCATGTATATGTGACCTATGTGAATTAATCTGATTAGTATTATAATATTAGCTGGAAACACTTGCGAGAGAAGCTTTACGCTAGACCTCGAAGTGTGAAAGCTATAGGCTGTGTATGTGGATTAGACTCGTTTAGGACTGTCGGCACGATTAGCTACCTGAGTAAAAGCTGTCATGACGGCCGACATTGTTGGTCGGAAAAGTCAAACGAGCTAACCATTCTGTTATTCGGCATTGACCGCCGAGTTAGGATTATTCCTGGCAGTGATGCCAATGTTCGATCCCTTTTGGGGAAATTGTTGTTGTCAAACCCTTTGTCCTATCGGAGTACTTAAGAAATTGTGTAATCTGTAAATTGAAATTTCTGGTATGTGCCTCGAACCGAGTACTGAACCTGACTGGGTGTAGCCACGCGAAGTGGTGGCCGAGCCCGTACGCCCTTGCTGAGAGACGTGAGGCCAACTGAAGTGGTCGATCGTTGACTCGCACGAGAGCTGCCGCCGCCATCACTGAACGCCAAACTCCCCAGGCCAGTGCGTACGGCCAATTCGTTTTTGTACCAGAGGTGTTGGAAAACCTCTTGAATATTGTCTTTTGAACTTTGAACCGAGAGCTCTAAGTTCCACCGAATCGATGTATGACCACTTAATTCTCGATTAAGTGAGTTTTGTTGTTGATCGCTTAGCCGTACGAGGAATGTTCCTCGAACCGGCAGATAATCGTGGTGCTGCATTGTCGAGCGGAGTCTCGAGTCTCGATTGGAGGCTATGCAATCACCATGAGATTTATGTTGATGCGAATGTCTTCCTGAAGGTCGTACTCGATGGGTGTGGTTCGATTCGGGAAGAAGGGGGAAGCTTCGGCCTCGCTATGTCAGATCCTTTCAGACTCTCGCACGAGTCAATGACTGGCCTACCGGTTAGCTTTACCGCCTGTGTTGTCGGAGTACATGACGCCGAACACGTGGACTTCGTCGAGTTGCAGGTCGAGCGAGACCTTACCTATGAGTAGGTACCGGTGTTCGTACGGGACCGGAAGGTTCATCAGCTGAGGACCCGGGCAGTGGATCTCGTCGAGGTGCAATGTAACTGGCACGGCAAGTTTGGGGCAACTGGGGAGGCTGAGACCGAGACTAGGAGGAGATATCCGAAATTCATGTTTGATGTCGTATTTTAGAGTTTGGATGTTTTATTTTCGAATTCCGAGGACGGAATTCCTTTTAAGGTGGGAAGACTGTAATGCCCCATTTATTTGTGAAATTTTTGGGATTATTAGTTTATTTATTTATTTCATTATTATTATTATTATTATTATTATTATTATTATTATTATTATTATTATTATTATTATTATTATTATTTTTATTATTAAATGTCTAATTGTTATTAATATAATTATTATGCCTAATTGTTTAAATGTCCATTTATTATTAAATAAATATTATTGTGTGAATTATATAAATATAAATAATTATTTTGTGTGAAATAAATAGATAATGTTCGGTTATTTTAAATCGCGAAATCGAGCTCGAGAACTCGAGTCTTCGAAAGTCACGCACACGAACCGACCCAGTTGTACCGGCCGAGCCTGACCTGGTTGTTATTTTATTTTATCGTGCGATTAAATCGGGCCCGAGTATACCCGCGTGAACCGAAACGGCCAACAAACCGAACCCAGTTCGGCCCAGCCATTTAAAACCGAATTATCATTTCTTTTTCCTTTTACCCTATTCTTAACCGGTTGTGAGTGTGTGTTTTAAACCTAGGTTATTGTATATGTATATGTACATGTATCTCTATTTCTTTTCTCCAAACCGCAGCCCTCAAAGTTTTTTTTTCTCTATCTCTCTCGAATTCGTGTAGCAGAGAAGAGAGAAAGATTTTCTCTCGCTTAATTTCTGATCGCCCAATCTCGTCGCCCTCTTTTCTCTCTCGCTCAAGTAAATCCGATCGCCACCCTTAGCATCTCCCTCTGTTCCTCGCCGTGAACCAATTCCGCCGCCATCCTCGCGTCACCGCCGCCGCGACCCTCTGCCACGACCAGCAGACCCACGACGAGCCTTCCTCCGCGCG
>CACSLK010027773.1:121974-147541 GCA_902706635.1 Striga hermonthica | reverse complement strand
CTCCACGCGTGCAACACCTCTGCGACCTCCCTCTCCCGCGAGACCCCAGCAGACTGTATCTCGTTATCTCTGATCGTTGTCCCTGCCGTCGCGAGCTCCTCGCCACCATCATCTTTTCGTCAAGCAGCAAACATGGTCGCCATCATTATCACCAACCCCGAGGAGAAGAGCCTCACATCCGACAAGGACCTTCATCCGGATAGCAGCATCCATGGCGGAAGCCGGTAATCCCGCCGCTGCTCCGCCCGTCGTGCGTTCTTGCCACCGCGAGCAGCCCCTCGACAGCGGACATTGATGCCGGACAACACCTCTGCTTCCGTCAAGCAAGCCATCGTTCTTCCCCTTCGTGAGCCGTGTGTTGTGGTTCGAGCCATCAACCCCCGTTCGTTCTGTTTTCTATAGATTCCCGATAATGGTACGAGGCTCGATCCATCTCATTTAATTTTACATCTCGATTATGTTGTGTTCTTGATTGTTGAATGTGATTATCGAATACATGTGAATG
The DNA here is from genome assembly GCA_902706635.1 of Striga hermonthica. Taxonomy (NCBI): domain Eukaryota; kingdom Viridiplantae; phylum Streptophyta; class Magnoliopsida; order Lamiales; family Orobanchaceae; genus Striga; species Striga hermonthica. Next base: position 147,036 of record CACSLK010027773.1, on the reverse strand, counting down.
TGCCTATGATGTTTTGTGTTCATGAGATTTAAATATATGTTAAGGATATGTAGATGAACTCTTCGATTCTGTGAAATCGAATGAGACCTCGTCGATTCGTGATATACTCCTTGTGGATTGGAACCTTATAGAATCCTTGGTCTTATGGTGAAGACCTAGGACGATTTCGTCGTAAATCGAGTTGTGTATGAATTTATGATCGTATATGCTCGTTGTTTTGACGTTTGAATTTTTATAAATTATATACTGATCCGGTTGCTGCAAAATTTTAACTGTACATGCCTCTAGTAATTATAGATCTCATGTACAAATTTCAGAATTTTCGGAGATCTGCAGCTATTTGTAAAAATTATTGTAATTTCTGTTCAGATTCATGTTTAATTCATAATAATTTGTGTAGTACTCCAAAATTTATGAAATTTTAATATTTTGTCAACCTGCCTGGTTTCGTTGTTGTGTAAAATTTTTAGAATTTTTGGATTGATATTGGTAGGGTAAATAATTTATTTACCGTTTCTACTTAATAGTATTTTAATTTTAATAAATTGTTAAGTTGTTAGAAAATTCTGATTTTTGGCTAAGATGCTTTTTTTATGTGTACTAGCATGCTGTAAAAATATTGGAATTTTTGGAGTTGGAATTGGTTCGGTTTTTATTTATATTTGATAAATTGCTGAACTTTGTATGAATTTTGATAATTTGTGTATTTGGAGTAAATTGCTGGAATTTTTATATGTTGGTCCTTGATTTCTGAGCTTGCTCCAGTAAACATCTTATGTTCTAATTCGTTCGTTAGGTTAGACTTTGAATTTTATGCTCATTTTTGCTGATACCGTATTTGAATTTTATAAAATCATGTACTTTGAATTTGAGGCTGAAACTTGGTGGTTTTTTTAAGTAATGTGAGGTGTATTTTTTGTTAAAATGTCAGAGTCCAACTCATAGGGAAACTAGATCAACTTAATTTGTGTTTTAACTAATAAATTAGAAATATGATTTTTGAGTTAAAAGTTGTAAATTGGCTGGCTTTCCGTTTCTTGTTTGTTTGACTTGGTCAATCGTTAGTTTGAATTATGTGAACTCCCATGTATGTTTTGGTTGAGTGTAGTGTCGGGTCTAAGTGTTCCAATATCCACAGGACTTCACGAACAACTTAGTCGAATCAAGTTTGACTAAGTATGATTTGTGTTTTCCATTTAAGTCAAGATAAATATTGATTGTAAGATCTTGACTAAATGTAGGTGATTGATGAGTCAAGCCTCAACATACGTCTTTTCTATTCGTGTTGTTATCAATCCGGAAGCCAGGTGGGTTTTAATCTAAAATTTGCTATGCCGTATGTGTTTATTATAATGTTGACTTGGTATGATTTTAGTATGTATGTAAACCATGTAGCCTATCGGCGTGAGCCGATTCGGCCGTCGGTACGGTTGTCTCCGTCGATGTAATACGGTTACCTTGCGAGGTAAGTCTCCGTAAGACCTAATGAAAGGTCGTGTCTTGTCGTATGGCACGTACCCCCATGTTGTGATGTGATTAGGAGACGTGACAGAATAATTGTTTTATGTTCATACTATAACCATACCTCCTCTATATTATTTATGTTGTGATATATGTGCATAGTGGTGAGCACGCTTTTCATCTTGTGCTCATCCCCACCTGCTCTTCACCGATGCAGGTTAAGCAGGAGCAGAGTGACGAGAAGAGGCGAGTGGGTCGGTCATTTAATTATGCATTTTATGCTTCCGTAGAATAAATAAGGCTTTTTTGACCTTTATGTGGAAACTTGTGGAACCCTTGATTATGGGGTATGATGGTTTGGTTTAAATATTAATGTGTGAGAATTGTGTCTCGTCATATGCTTTAGTTAATGAAAACTATTTGTGAAAACTGGATAATGAATCCCCGTGGGCTCAGATAAGACTTGGGTTATGAAAATGTTGTTTAAACACCCATTAAATTTTCGAAAATGATTTTGAAAATTTTCATACTGATTTTTGGAAAGTCCGGAATTTCTGTAAAATCAAAGTGGGGTGTTACACGCGACCGACGCCAGCTGCAACCCGATGCCGAGACCAAGCCACCATGCGACCGAGGTCCGTTTGACGTGTCGATTAGAATCGACTAAAGGCCAAACCTATCCGCCCAATAGGTTGTGGTGTTCAGACGAACTACATCAATGGTAATCTACATCGTCTCAGAGTCGGCAAAAATTTTAAAAGGTAAACGTCCATATCCTAACTATAGATTCCGCTGGGTTAGGATTTATTTCGATAAGTTTAATACTGTGCATGTTGTTTGACGTTCCTAACAGAACCCAACAAATGTGTGATGTGAACTTTTACCATGGCGGCTTGAGATAAGAGTCACTAGGCCGGGTAATTATCAGTTAAGTTTTCTACTAGCCAGATAATGATATGTTATAGACCAACGTTCATGAACATATGTTAACGACGTATAACAGCTAATCAACCAGGTATATTATGGGGTCTTGAAATAAGAGTCGATTAGCCGGGTATACCTGGGGGCTTGAAGCTGGGGGCGTATAATAGCTAATTAGCTGGATAGATTCTGGGGGCTTGAAATAAGAGTCAATTAGCCGGTTCTACCTGGAGGCTTGAAGCCGGGATGTTAGCAGTCAGAGTGAGACAATAAGTTTTGCATGTGTATATAATTATTATCATATATATGTTTATGTTGAAAGATCCTGGAGGCTTGAAGCCGGGTTATTCTCAGTACATAAGTGAGATGGATTGACTTTGCATGACATGTGATTATTATTCTATCTGTGTTTATGCTGAATCGATGCATAGTATGAATTTTACCACTAATCCGAGAGACGGTGCTCACCCTTTGTTTTTCAGGTTGATGATGCTAGCGGCGAACACGAGAGGACGGGCAAGGTCGTCTTAAATTATGTACTTTTAAATCCTGTAGACTTTGTTGAATTGTAAATATAATTTGGATGTATAAATTATTGTTTAATCGTAACATGTTTATTTTAAAATGTTTATTTATATCTTAAAAAAAAAGATTAGTGTTTGAGTAATTCTGTTGAGATTATTATTTAATCGTAACATGAATTTTTTTTCTTAAAAACTAGTATTTCTTTTAAATAAATAAGCGGGCGTTACAGATGGTATCAGAGCGGGTCTATGGTTCTATAGACTTGCAAAATTTCTCAGTATTAGAAATTTTTAAATTTAGAAAATTTTTGAAAAATTTTCGACAGGTTGTAGGGTTTGACCACTCGTCTTCGTCGTGCCGCGCCATCTCTGGGGTAAGTGTTGTGTGGTAATTCAGTTCAGTATGTTATTATTTGCATAAGTTGATTCAGTTACAAGTATAAAATTGAGTATAAGATTCATCTCCAGCATGTTAGAACTCATGAGTAGGATTTATGAACTTGTTGCGTGAGTTCATGTATGACTTTACACAAGGCTAGACTTAAGCGTGTGGCATGTTTGACTTGTGTGATTATGTATATGACTCTGTATGAGTATACATTTCGCGATAGATTGGGGCCTAGGATATTACCCTCAAATTCTAAGGACTTGAACTCTAGTATTATATCTTGTGTTAAACTTTTCGGCTTATTCAATGTAGAACTATGGTTCGTCGCAACAATCGCAATCAGCAAACCACCCCTCCATCTCCACCTCATCAGCAGGCTCCTCCTAATCCGATCCAGGACTTTCCGAGGCTCTGAGTCCAATTCCAGGATATGCACCCACCCACCTTTTCGGGGACCGAGAACCCCGCCGCGGTGCTTGAATGGATGAAGGAGCTTGACAAGATCTTTGTTGTGCTTCCTTTCTTGGATGAGCAGCGCATCTCTTTTGCCGCTTTTCAGATGAAGGCAGATGTATCCGACTGGTGGCTTGATTACTAGGCTCTGAGGCTAGTGGTTGAGCGTGATGCTCTTACTTGGAACCAGATGAAGGAGATTGTCCGGGGCAAGTTCCTACTGCAGAGCTTTCATGATCGGATGGAGCATGACTTCTGGCATATGCAGCAGGGTCACCCTAGCGTGGATGAGTATACACGCAACTTCACCAGGATGAGCATCTTCACCCGTGAGACGGTGAACACCGACGAGAAGAAGGACTGAAAATTTCTGAAGGGGCTGAATCAGAGGATCTGTGAGCTAGTTGGGAGTCACGGTTTGATGTCCTATGATGATACTGTGCTTCGGGCACATTAAGTGGAGAGCTGCCTCATTCCGATAGCGTCAGTTCCCTCATACTACCATGCTGCTCAGACTATCCAGACTGTCGATACTCCTTCTTATCAGCATGCTCAGTCAGCTCAACCTATCACTGCTATTCCTCCCGCATCTAACTACGGCAAGAGAAAGTGGAACGACCCAAGCGACCAGCAACAGAACAAGCGTGGGGGCGCAGACGGACATGACCATCAACCTGCCCAGAATGTTCAGCTCGCCCACCAAAAGGCCGAGGGACGACCGCATTCTGACAACTGCAGTAGAGCTCATGGGGGAGATTGCTTAGCAGGCCAAAAAATCTGCTACTACTGCAAGCAGCCAGAACATTTCAGTAGACAGTGTTAAGAGCGTAGAAAAATGCAGAATCAACAGCCGCAGCAGTAACCTCGGCAGGACCAACCGAGGCTTGGAGAAGGAGGTAGGGCACGTGTCTACATGTTGGCCCAGAACGAAGACGAAACGAAGCAAAGAGGGGGAAATAGTCATGTGCAGCAATAGAGTGGTAGTAGTCTTCTTGTTTGAGTTTTTAGTAGTTGAAAACTTTTGTTCTTCATGTTTTCTTATTTGGAGTTTCGAGTTTGAATATTATTGGAACCTTGTATTTTTCCTCTTTAATTACAGACCAAGTGGCTTCATTGTTTCTACTTGTTCTTGATTGTTTTCGTTTGTGAGATTATTAAAGTGTGTGTTCTTTAAGTATCCAAGCCGAGAATTGGAATTTAATCTATCAGTCCGAAAATGTTAGCGTATTTTCAAGAGACCAATTAGTCGTCGTCTGTCGTTAGTGGTGTTTGACATCACTAGTCGTAATACTGAATCTGCAAAAGGATTGTACTAAGTAGCCAAACGATCTTGCGAGAGTTTTCTCGAGTCGGCAAGATGGGAATCTTGCAGTAACATTGAGAAGGAGCTTCTTAGTGTTTGAGTAGAAGGTATGTGTATCGTACATAAGTCGATCATCAGAGTAGCGCAGCGATAGCGTGGTCAGCAGAAGATCCCCGTTTCGGATTTGAACAACCAGACTGCCGAGAAAAAGCTACGACTATCTTCTTCGAACTCTTCAACTTTTAGCCTGAGGCGGTGGCTTAGCCTATCGCTAGAGCTTTACCACCGGAGCATTGAGAATTTCGTTTGAATTTCTTGAGTTAGTTTTGAGCTTAATCTTAGATTTACGAGGACGGAAATCGTTTAAGAAGGGTAGATTGTAGCGCCCTGTTTTCTTTTAATAAGCTTAGCATTTCATTTCGTTCCACTGCTCGACTTAGTTTAAAACTCGATTCTTATTTCTTCCTCTGTGCTTTTATTTTGTTGTAATAAGTGCTAAGAGTGCTTATGTGAATTGTATTCCTAATTGTACTTTTTTTTTGTGCGTAAGTGTTATGTGTGCTAAGTGTCAATTTTGTTTTCTTAAGTGTTTAATTTCTTTTATGTGTCTATGTGTTTGGTTGTACCCAATTTGCCTAAATGTTATTTTTGTGCCTCCTTGCTAAGTGTTCTTATATTTTTCCCTAAATGTTCTTAAGTGAATATTTGATTGTATTATTTTCCTAATTGAATTATGTGATTATGTGAATTATTTTCTTAAGGGAACTATGTGCTTATGTGATTTATTTTTCTAAGTGATTATTTGATTTTGGTGTTTTCATGATTATGTGATTTGTGCTTATTATTAGAATTCTTGTGCTAAGTGTTAGATTAATTTTTTAGTATACTATTTGTACTAATTGTTCCTAAATGTCCATAAATTTCATAAGTGTATATATATATATATATATATATATAAATATGTATGTGTGTGTGTGTGTGGATATTTTGGCACCCAAGAACATTATAAAGTCCATCTCCCAAACCCACAAGACCATGAGACCATTTGATTTACTAAAGAAGATCCAATCTCGCAGCCCAAATTCTCGGCCCAAACCTCCATTAATACCGGCCCATTCAACTCCATCGGCCTCAAGAAATCGATCGCAGCATCCATCTCCATCTTCTCGCTATTATCGCGCAGACAAAGAGCCGTTACAGCCCCCATGAAATCTGGCGAACTCCCCCAATTTCGGGAAATTACTCCCACCATTTCAGCCACCACCAGCGAGCCCTAATCCTTCTCTATTTAAGCAGCAAGAGCCCTCATCCGCATCTCCCAAAAAAAATTTCACCAAATCTCCTCAACAATTCAGTCCTGAATCATGACCTTCCAGTCGAAATTCCCGAGCAGACTTTGCAGCGGCGAGAAGAACTCAGGGCTCCGTCGAGTATAGTGGGTCTGAGGTCGAGCAACCGAGAGCGTCGCTGGAGAGCTGACAAGTGACCCCTTTGGGTCGCTGCTAAGTCAAATTTTCCGGCAACCTGCACACGACCGAAAGCAGGCCCTCCGACGGACCAAGCAGCAGCCGACGTGAGCCAGCCTTCACGATAGAATATCAAAGTTCCGACGAGGCGAGTTCAGTGCGTGCCGAGGTGAGTTCTGTCGACCCCCGAGTCTGAGAACTAGCGAGCAACAGCATAACAGGAGTATCGTCTAGCCATTGAGCCTTTTTACCTTTGTTGTTGAAAGCCGAGAGAACCGAGAGCCTCAGCCGAGCCATTTCTCGAGCCAAGAATGGGGCACCCGAGCCCTTTTTCTCTGCTTTCCGGTGAGAGGTAATCTGTCGGGGCCTTGCTTTTCTCTTTTGTGGTTGAGCTTATCTATTTTGACTTGAATACCATGCGAAAATTAAAGTATTATTAGAGCATATAGTTCAGTTTATAAGGCCCTGTTTAGTGGTTTAAAATTTTGAGAAAAGAAGATAATGAAGGAGGCTTTGGTGTATTCTTGTGCCATATTTTGCATTAGATGTTCTTGTGCCTTTATTTTTCTGAGTTTTGCTTCACCTTTAGCATGCTGAGATTATAGTGGTCTTACCATGTGAGGTTCAACTTTTAAAGCCAATTTGTTCATTGTTGAGTTTTAAAGAAATGAATAAAGAGAGGCTTAAATTGTTGCAGGTTTTGTTGGCCTTGTTAAAATATGTGATGATGAGCTTTGTTTATATGTTTAGCATACTTATTTGGTGCCTTAGTTCAGAGGTTAAAGTCAGTTTTGAGGTCTTAGCAAATAATAGAAAAGTTTGGTTTGAGTTGAGGAAAGAAGAATAAGAGAAGGAGATGGGTGTTGCATGATGTTGACCTCATTTCATTGTATGTTGCTGAGCCTTAATCGATAAGTCTTACATGCTGAAAATGTCTATATTCAGAGACTTATGTTCAGTTTTTATGGCATCTATTTGGTGGTTAAAGTTTCAGAAGTGTGAATTATTTGTTTTATGTGTAGTTTTAATTGTTTTATTTGCTAAGTGTGAATTATATGTTTTATGTGTTCTTAATTGTCCTTATATGTCTTATTTGCTTATTTGCCAACACCTTTGATGATAAGGGAAATTATTTAAACTGTAGATTAAGAGGAGTCAATCCCTTATTTGGACACACATTAATTGAAGCAGTTCAGTCAGTAAGTAAGCAATCCAGGTGGGGGTTCTATACTATGATTTATTATTTATAAACATGTGGTAGTATAGTTTTATATGCATGTGTTTTGGACCGATGGTACGAATGTGTGATGTGAACTTTTACAATGGCGACTTGAGATAAGAGTCACTAGCTGGGTAATTATCAGTTAAGTTTTCTACTAGCCAGATAATGATATGTTATAGACCAACGTTCATGAACTTAGGTTAACGGCGTATAATAGCTAATCAGTCGGGTATATTATAGGGGCTTGAAATAAGAGTAGATTAGTCGGGTATACCTGGGGCCTTGAAGCTGGAGGCGTATAATAGCTAATTCACCGGATAGATTCTGGGGACTTGAAATAAGAGTCAAATAGCCTGGTCTACCTGAAGGCTTGAAGCCGGGATGTTATCAGTCAGTGTGAGACAATAATATTGCATGTGTATATAATTATTATCATATATATGTTTATGTTGAGAGATCTTGGAGGCTTGAAGCCGGGTTATTATCAGTACATAAGTGAGATGGATTGACTTTGCATGACATGTGATTATTATTCTATCTGTGTTTATGTTGAATCGATGCATAGTATGAATTTTACCACTGAGCCGAGAGACGGTTCTCACCCCTTTGTTTTTCAGGTTGATCAAGCTGGCGGCGGACACGAGAGGACGGGCGTGGTCATCTTAAATTATGTTTTTTTAAATCCTTTAAACTTTGTTGAATTGTAAATTTAATTTGGATGTATAAATTGTTGTGTAATCGTAACATGTTTATTTCGAAATGTTTATTTATATCTTAACAAAAAGATTAGTGTTTGAGTAATGTCCGTTGAGTTTAAATTGAAAAATGAATCTTTCTTTTTAAGTATGATTTTTTTTTCTTAAAAACTAGTATTTCTTTTAAATAAATAAGCGGGTGTTACACCGGTCTAGGTGCGTAAACCCATTCTAGGTTCTAGTGACCTTATCTGCCCACTAGAGTGTGCACATGGTGTCCTGTACGTTTGTGTTGGCAGATATTATAGCTATGCTACAACTATGCTATGCCATGCCATGCTATGATTTTTATATTGTATCGGTACCACGTTCTACATGCTATTGATCATGATATCAAAATTATATTCATTGTTTACTTAGTATGAGTTCCTACGGAGCACAGTGGATTTTAGTGCTCATGCCCCATGTTTATCTATGTTTTTCAGGTCACAGAGTCGGACTGGAGGTGTGAGCTGACGAGCGATTCGGGATCATGTTTCTACCATTTTGTGTATATATGTTTTGCCACGCTATGATTCCGCTAACGCTACTGTCTTTAAACTTTTCTATTTTGATCCGATTTACAAGTCGGATTGTTTATAGTATTTCAAGTTATTATGATATCGGATTTCAAAGTAAAGTAATGGATTTTAGTAGCACTTCGAATCACGATTTCGTAAACTAATAAGTATTTTTCAAGTAAACTTTTGCGAAAATTTAAGTCTGATATTTACGAAATAGCGGGGTGTTACAACTTTCATTTGCTCCCAGGTGAGAGAGTTAAGCTCAGCCTCTAGCTTTCGAGCCCAGTGGTCGATCCACCAGTCAGAAGCGTCCGTCTTTATCTGGAAAGCGACAAGAGAAACACGTTGTCTGTCCAGGAGAGGGATCACAACGAAAATCTTGTCTAGCTCCTGAATCCATTCCAGTACTGTAGTGGGGTTCTCAGTCCCCGAGAAGGTTGGCACATGCATGTTCAGGAATTGGACTATGAGCCTGGTTAAGTCCGTGGCCGGAGGGGCCTAGTGATGATGAGGTGGCGGGGAAAGAGACTGGGATGGCTTCCTGTTGCGGTTGTTGTGGGTATTCATAGTTCTACATAGAACAGGCCGAGAAAGTTTAGCACAATTATACGAGAATCTAGAATTCAACACTAGAGTTCGAATTTAAAAAGGTGGATAGTTCCTAAGCCCCAATTTATCACATCAATAATCAATCAATTCACAATAATCTCAAAATTATTCAGGTACTCATACTTAAGCTGGCGCGGCACGACGAAAGCGAGTGGTCATAATTTAAGGTCAAAGCACATAATCACATAATTCACATTAACCAGTCTACAGAAACACAAACTGGCTCTGATACCAAATTGTAACGCCCCACTTTTATTTGATGAAGATCAGAATAAATTTTTAAAAAAATTATTTTAAACTCATTGTGGCGTTACTCGTTTTCATAAGCGAATCACAATAATAATCATTAATATCAATCTCCAATAATCTATTATCAATCCATACTCAATATAATACTAATCATTTTAACAGGAGGAAGCCATAATCATTTTAAAAGACCACCACTCGCATCCCTCCGCCGTGCGCGTACTTTTCTAGTATAGAAGGTTGGCCCGTCACCGTATACCATCGTAAGATGAACTGGAAAATTACTAACCTGCATACATGAAGAGAAGGTGGGAGTGAGCACAATTAGAAACAGCAGTGCTCACCACTATGCAATAAACATAAATATTAAATAAAACAAGTATGGTCGCAGCATGAATACGTAAATAATTAGTTATCTCAACCTTCTATCCCAAGTTCGTTCTCATGTTCACACCATCGGACTTACATCAGGGTACTTATCGCTGATCGAGCACAGCCCTGGTCTCAAGCGACGTGTCCTTCAGAAGGACGCAAAGAGGAGATTACCCCATTGGGGTCGTTCTATAGTTACGGGGATAACCGTTTGACGGCCGTTACAGCTCCCATCGAAGGCTACATGTTCCACATGCATACTTGATCATACTACAAATAAAACAATATTAACAATATTAACATTTATAGCATAGCCAATTTTCAAATAAAACCCACCTGGATTCCGGATTGATAACAGCAAAACAGAAGAGACGTAGGTCGAGGCTTGACTTAAACGGAAAACAAAAATCAGACTTAGTCGAACTTGATTCGACTAAGTTATTCGTGAAGTCCTGTGGACGTTGGAACACTTAGACTCGACACTATACTCAATCTAATCACACATGGGAGTTCACACAAGTCAAACTAATGATTGACCAAGTCAAACTAACAAGAAATGGAAAGCGAGTTGATTTACAGTTTTTAACACAAAAATCATATTTCTAAATTATTAGCCAATAATCACAAAAACTAAGTTGATCTGGTTGCCCTATGAATGGGACTCTAAAATTTTAACCAAAAATACACCTCTCATTACTAAGAAGAACCACCAAGTTTCAGCCTCAAATTCAAAGTACAAGATTTTATAAAATTCAAACACGATTTCAGCAACGATCATGAAATAATAGCCTAACTTAAAGAACGAATAAATACTTGAAATGTTTACTGGAGAAACTACAACAGGTAAGGACCAACATGTAAAAATTTCAGCTATTAACAATAAACACACGAATTTTGAAAATTCATACAAGTTTCTGTAGTTTTTGATTTTTAATTAAAACCGAACTAATTCGAGCTCTTAAATTTCATTCTTTCAACAGCATGAAACTACACATAAAACAAGTCCCGCAGCCAAAAATCAGAATTTTCCAGCAACTAACCAATTTAACATAATCAAAACAACTTTCAACACAAAATGAAAATAAATTATTTAAAATATCAAACCTAGTCCAAAAATTCTAGACATGTTACACAACATATAAACATGACAGAGGAACATCATACTCAAAAATCAGCCAAAACCCATCACAACTCAATTTTATATGCAATTAACATGTTTCTGCCTAGAAATTGCTTTATTTATTAAAAATATTTACAGGCCATGAAAAATTATAAACATTTAACACAAGACTTGTAATAATCAAAGATAGTTACAGTTAACATTTAAAAGAAATCGGATTAGTATACAATTTTTAAGAATTTGAACACTAAAACAGCGACATACGAGGTCAAATAATTCAAGTACAACTCAAAATGTCTCGAATTTGTCCGAGACCTTCACTTAAGACCAAGGACTAACTTATGTTCCAAATTTCCTCAACACTTACATGAATTAAACTAGACTCACATGATTTCTCCAAAAACAAAAGAGATCCAAACATATAAACTATTAAATATCACTCAAAATGTATGTTACCGACCGAGGGCTTCCAAATCGGATCACACCTTAGGAAAACCATATTGATCTAACAAAGTAGAATAATCAATAGAAAAGCACCCACAAAAAAATGAGCTATCAAACAACAAAAAGGCAATCATCAAAATTCAAGTGATTCGCCGACAGTACCTTCCCAAATCAAAACACAACTAACAAAAAATGAAACCCGCGATTCGATTTGGTTTATTCACGAACAAACTAAAACCAAAACACTTAGAGTACAATATGAGCACGAAGAGTCATCTACCAACACGTTTTATAACAAAAGAAAGATCAATCATCTTTTAAAAACAAAGCCACTAAATCAAAATAATCATGTATGCTTTCTGCAAGCTATCTGTTGGTATCTAGAATAATTTATTGTTGTAGATATAATGAGAGATTAGCTGAGAGAGATAAGAACATTGAAATGATTTTTATGAGTTCTTTTTCTTTCTTTTCTGCTTCAATGCACACGCATTACATATCATAACCGAGGACACACACATATATATAATTTCAGATTACTTGAACATTTATTTCAACTTTTATCAACTACTAACAAATTTCAACTAACTTCTAACTAATTTCTAATAAGCATTAATATTAGTTTCTAGATTATTCAAAAATGAGTATTAATTTTTAAAACTCCCCCTTAATGCTCATTTATATACTTCCGAGCTTTTCGTGCAGAGTCTTGGCTCTTGGTCTCGGTAGTCTTCATGTCTCTAGTTGATCCTATGTAGCGATATGCTTGAACTCTGTCTGCTTGTCCATGTATGTAGTGGCTTTGTGCGGCTTGTCTTTGAATTTTTCTTGTAGTGATTTTTCTTGTATTTGACTCGACAATTGCTCGATTGCACATTCTATAGAACTCTGAGTTTTGTTCTGGTGGTTTTGAAACTTGTCTTCTGATGACTGTGGGAGCTTGCTTTTCCTGATGGCTTGATTTTGGAACTTCAGTATTTTTCTTCTTGTCGTCTTTTCCTTGATCGTTCACATTTGATTTGGTAATTTGTGTAGGTATTGAAATTCCATTGCAAAATACTGATTTTTCTCCATTTTGATTTTTGCAATTACTTTATTGTTCTTGTCATAAATGGTGCATGAATTTCTTCTAAAATGCAAGTTGTAGCCTTTCTTCAATATTTTACCAACACTTAGTAGATTTTGAGCAATTGCTGGAACTAAGAGGACATCTTTGATGTATTTTGTCTATTTTTTTGTGTCAATGGCGATAATTCCTTTGCCCGTTGCTTCCACGTAGTTGCCGTTTCCAATCTTGACTTTTGAACTGAATTTTTCAATATTGCAAAAATACTTTCATCGAATGTCATGTGATTGCTGCACCCGCTGTCCAAGTACCAAATGCTTCTTTTATCTTTTGTTGTATCGTTGGAAGCATAGAACAATAATTCTTCTGGTTCAGTCTCTTCTGAAAAATTTGCTCGTTGATTTTGTCTTCTGCCCCAACAGTTTTCCTCGACGTGGCCATACTTTTGACAATTTTTTCATTGATTGTTCTCTTGAAACCAACATTCTTCTTCTTTGTGATTATTTTTATTGCAAATTCTACATGGTATATCATACCATATTTTATTTTATTATTTTCTCCAAATTTTCTCCCCCCAATTTTAGAATCTTGAGACCGTAAATTTAATCTTGACTGAAATGCAATTTCAACTGAATTATTTTCACGCATACTCAGTCTTTTCTTATAGGCTTCAAGTGAACCTATTAATTCTGTCACTGACAATTTATCTAAATCTTTAGTATCTTCAGTCGTTGTGACGATAGGATCATATTTGGCTGGTAGAGTAATTAGAATTTTTTCTACCACCCTTTTGTCAGTAATATTTTCTCCATGTGCTTTTAGTTAATTTACTACTTCTCTTAATCGAGTGTAGTAATCTTTTACGGTCTCAGATTCTTTCATTTTCATATTTTATAAATCTCTCCTTAGTGTTTGTAATTTTAGATGACGTATCTTGTCACTTCCTTGATATTCTTCCTTTAGTGTATCCCAAACCTCTTTTGAAGTTTTTGCTCCGCAGATTCTTGGGAATAGAGACTCCGACATAGCCATTTGTAGTGTGTAGAGAGCCAAATTGTCTTTCTCCTTCTCCCGGTCGAATTTTTCTTTGTCTCTTGTAGACAAAGTGGATATGTCTTCGGCGATAGTATACCCGTTCTCAACAATATTCCATAGGCCTTGGGACATAAAATATGTTCTCATTTTAATGGCCCAATTGTTGTAATTTTCGTCGGAAAAAATAGGAATTGGTATTTGATTGGTGTTGTGGGAAGTCGCCATTTTAGAAATTTAGTAGGCTTATATGAAAGTAGGAGGATATGTTAAAGTAGGATATTTGGACAAGTTATGTAAAAATGGAAGGATATTGAACAAGATATGTGAAAAATAAGAGGATATTGGAAAATAATTTCGCCCAGCTATTGATCCAACCATTGTTGGTATCTAGAATAATTTATTGTTGTAGATATAATGAGAGATTAGCTGAGAGAAGTAAGAAGATTGAAATGATTTTTATGGGTTCTTTTTCTTTCGTTTCTGCTTCAATGCACACGCATTACACATCATAACCGAGGACACACACATATATATAATTTCAGATTACTTGAACATTTATTTCAACTATTATCAACTAACTACTAACAAATTTCTACTAAATTCTAACTAATTTCTAATAAGCATTAATATTAGTTTCTAGATTATTCAAAAATGCGTATTGATTTTTAACACGATCAAACACACGCAGCCTATGAACATCAATATCATGGCAAAACACATAACATAAAAGCTTACTTTTCTCTTCAATTTATTTCTAACGAAATTAGGGAGGACATACGAAACTCACCGAACACCCAACGAATCTACGAGTCTTCTGAAATTTGGATCAAACGGACCTCAACAGGGCTCGACAGCTCACACGTCGTTCGTCGGGCGTGAGTGTGTCGTTGGGGTTCACGGCAGCGCTGAACGGCGGCTCGCGGCGAATGGGAACACACGAACAGCAGTAATGACGATGGCAGCAATCGACGGACACACTGAAGGCCCGGGAGTGACGTTGATCGCGATTGCAATGTCGTCTAAGGGCAGCGGAACAGGGCCTGGATGAGAAGGAGGGCTCGCTGGGACTTGAGGTCGCGAGTGGTGATTCACATAACGGAGAAACGGTGGCGGACGTTCGCGATGGTGGTGACCGGATTATGAGAGGGGAATGAATACAAGCTCACGAGAGAGAGAGAGAGAGAGAGAGAGAGAGAGAGATGGAGAGCGAGAGATGAGAAATGACTGCGGTTTTATTAGTGTAGCCAAAGAGAAAATATAATTGCATATTTATATAGCTAAACCTAGGTTTTAAAATCCTTGCCCAACAAGAAAACACAAGGGTCGGGTTTGGGCGCACACGGATGCGGGTCAGCCATGGGCGCGCGAATACGAGTTCGGGCTCACGGGCTGGCTTCTCGATAACAAAAATAAATATTCGAGGCTCCACACACGATTATTAAGTAAAACCAATAGAATAAATGTATATATACATATACACATATTAACTAAATATAATATACATCTTAATATTTATTAACGATACACATAATAATATATATATTAACAATTAAGCAAATTAAACATTAACTAGAAATATTAATACTAATAATAATTACACTCAATTTAGACAATTAAAAGCAATTAGGCATTTAGCAACAATAATAATAACATCAATAATCAATTAGGTAATTAAATAATAATAATAAAGACAAATGAATAATAAATAACTAATTATCTCATATTCAAACGGGTTATTACAGTAAGTAAATGAAGCTCAAATAAATAATCAAAGCTCTTCGAGTACTAGACTACTCGATGTCATCTACTCATCCAAACCAACAAGCTAGCACACATACCGTCCACGAACATTCCACAAACAACACACAAATGTTGAGAACAAGTTGCACCATAGTCACTTAACCTTAATTTTTTTTCTTTTTTTTTTTTATATTATTTTTTATTTCTTTTATTTTTCTTTTTTCATTTTTTTTTTATTTTTTTATTTTGAGTAACTTTTTCCGAACAAGATCGAATCAAAAGGACAATATGTTGGTGTGAACATTGGAGGTCATCCAAGTGTCCTACAGTAGTTTCCCAATGCTCATTACCCGTCAACGTGAATCGACTTGTGAGCTCTCATGCTTTTTTTTCATTTTTTTTAGCTGGTCAAACATATAAAATGCAGCTCCAATTCACCTCATTCAACAACAACACCATTTTCACCAATCATCACCAAATCAGTCAACAAAATACATCCCATGTACGGATGACAAGCAAAAGGCTCAAAGCTTAAACAGGCTACTAGGGAAAATAACGTTTAGGATCAAAGAACAAGGCAAAAGTGAGCTAATCAAACAAAACGCTTCAACCATATTTGCAATTTCAAACTCTAATTGATTCCTTTCAAACAAACTTAAGGCAAGTTCTAATCATTCAAGAATATGACCAATATCTCACAAGAAAGAAGAGTAGGGATCAAAACCTCACAAGGCAAATAAATGTCACTCAAAGTAATCAAGCAAATACCGAAGCAATGACCACACATCCGTTATCACAAATTTTCAATTTCATCAAACATTCATCATCAAATCATATAATTCACCAATACCATGCTCAACAACACAAAAACCTAATGCTAGACCAGCCCACCACATAATCATGTAAAATCTGAATAGACTCCCCCACACTTAAAATGAGGCAATGCCCTCATTGCTACAATACAAAACATAAGTCAAACAATAGGACCTAGCAATTTCATATAGCAAACCAAAACCAGCAACTACCACAAGCACACAAAACTAAAAAGAAAAGACACGAAGCAACTAAAAAAGATAAAAAAAAGGGTGTGCAAACCGAAATGCCTCGAGGAGAGTAAGCATCCACATACAAGTTGCTCGCCTATGGTCAACCTCGTGAACTCATACCTGCCAATAAGAGAATCACGAAACTCAAAACTCCCATTATTCTAAGATAAAACTAAAAACGAAAAGAAAAATATCTCAGAAAGCGATAAATCACTTCGGTTGCCTCCCAAGAAGCGCTTGTTTAACGTCATTAGTTTGACGAAACCTGTGATGGGATAAACCAGGATCCAGAAGAAAGTGAAAATCGTGCCATGCCTTCGTATTTTCAAGAAGTGGTAGTCCGGGTAGTGTGGCCAGAAGGCGGACATGGTGGATCCGAGTGGCTATGTTCCGAACGAAACGGGTACGGGCACGAGTAATCCCCAATTCTAGACGTAGAGCTTTTCCCACCCGAGCTCTATCGTCAACCTCCAGAAGTATAAGCTCATCTGTGGAGAAAGTCGAACTAAATGCTCTCCACTTTATAACACAATACAGCGGCTTTGAAAGAGGATGCTCCAACTCGGAGGTAGAAAGAGGAACTTCAGAATCAAGCCCATGGATCTCCTTCTCTAAAATATCATCAACGTTTGGGTGGAGGTCATCATCTTCTTCTTCAGCCTCATACATCTGCTTCATCGTACAGGCTCGAGTATCAAGTATAAAGTGGGGGTTGGCAACTTATGCCTCGATTGAGTCGATATGAGCTGTAAGAATCTCCATTTGTGTGCTCAGTCGAGCACACCTGAGCTCGATATCCTCATCTCGAGTGGTCTAGGCCGATATGCGGGCAAGGATGAGGTCGAGCTTTTCATCGTATGTCAAAGCAGCCTCTCGAGGTTCATCCATATGTGTAGATTCACCCTGAGCGGTGGGCTCAAGAGTGACATTAGTGACTCGATCCTCTAAGGCTTGCACGCGCTCCATATGTTCTTTGATTCTGGACTCAAGGTTGCTCTTACAGGTCGCTTGCGTTGCAAACAGAGTGAGGACTCGATCGATCTTGGCATTGTACTCCGAGAAATCCTTGATGGACTCACATGACTGCTCAACAGGCCTGAAATCCCAATATTGCTCATAAGGATGTGACCAAGTCTGGCCATAGTCCCAGGAAGCATAGAATGGAGGTGATTGGGCACACTGGGTTGCAGTTTCTTCTTTCTGAGCTAACTGAGATGTTGCAAATATTGGGTTCTATTAGGAATGTCGACAATGTGCACATTCAAATCTATTGAATAATAAATCCTAACGCAAGCGAAATCTATAGTTAGGATTAGGACTTACAGTTTAAAATTTTTGCCGACTCTGAGACGTTTCTGATTTATATTGTTGGAGATCGTCTGAATATCAAAGCCTAATGGGTAGCTAGACTTGGCCTTTCTCGATTCTAATCGAGTTGTCAAGGTGCTTCTCTCACTCATCAAGCTCATCTGATCGTCTCGAACCTTCGGTAAGTTAACCGGACCATTCGGACTGCTAAGGAACTGCCTTGGACACCAACCGGGGCTGCTGGATCGAACTGGAATGGTTTGTAGCTCGCTGGCCGCGTCTGGGCCGGTCTGGGACTGCCTGGACCGATTGAACTACACCTGGGCCGTGGTGGTGGTGTTCTGGACGCATTTGGGCTGCTAACCACGCCGCTGGGCCGAGTGAAGTGTATCTGGGCCGCGCACAATGGAGTTGGGCCGCGCGAGGGAACATCTGGATCAGGCTGAAAAGTGCGCGGGCTGACTCGGGCTGTGCTCGGGCTTCGCGGGCCGAGATCTGTGAGTGGCATCGGGCTGAAGCGCATGCTTCCACGTGGGCCGCGCGCGGGCTTCAACTTTGAGATAAACGGGCTGAAACGCGGGCCGCGCGGGCTGTACAGCCCGCATGTTTTTCCTCCTCCTAATGGTCTGTATCGTGGATTGGGCTGGCGTATTGGGCCGTCTGCTAGGCTGCGATACACGGGCTGAAAGATGGACCTTGCGCGCGCGAACTGTGCCGATGCGGAAGCTATTGGACTTCGCGAGAACGAGCTACGTGAATGATGCCTGGGCGCGACTTGTAGACCTGCTGGGAACCTGGGCACGAACTGAAGACCCTAGGACTGCTGGAAAAATAATATATCCAACGATATACGAATCAACAACCTTCGAATCTTCTATTGTATGACCTTTACACAATCTCTAATAGATCTTGGGGGAGCGATTTATTAGATTTCCCAAAACCTCTCGATCATCTTCTTCTAAGACCTTATAGTGATAACTGAATTTTCTCTCGAAGAAGAATCTCTCTCTTTCTTTCTCACTTGAAGAGGCCGAATTTCTCCAGCCCTTCGAGGAGAAGAAAATGTGTGACATGTACTAAGAGGCTAGGGAACTTGTGTATTTATAGGCTACAATAGGGACCTAAAGGAGGTGCTAAATATGGGCTTATTCCTTAAGGTTTAGGAATCCTTATTATCTTCCATCTCCTTTTCCAATCCAGGATAATATTCCTAATATTTAATTACCTTCTAGAAGACTCCATAGTCTCCTAACCCTAGGTAATATTCTAGAAGGAATATTCACATCCTTAGGGAAATATGGAACATAATCAATTCCTAATTCCTAATCTTGGAATTAAATAATTAAACATTCCACTAGAGTAATATTATTTCTCTCCCCATTTAGCTCCGAATTAAAATTAACTCGTCTCCACTGATTAAATATATTAATCTAATTGATCGATTTATCTCCCCATGTTTAAGATATAATGTCCGTTGATTAATTAAATTACTGAAAAATTAATTAATCAACTTCTTAATCATTTTTGAAACTAGTACCACTCAGATCCTTAATCATTATGCCGAAACACATCCGCCTGCAGGGCTTGACATAATATCCATTTCTGAGTTTATTTCGGGGACGTCATCAACCCAGCGCACTGGGACACAGTGACTGTAAATAATTTATAACGGCACATCATATAAACACACTTATTTACCAAAATACCGAGTATGTCATCCTAGCAAAATAGGAATCACCCTTGGTAAATCAAATAAACAAGTAATGAATATATATGCCCGTTTTATATTATCTTACAGCTTAAGAGTACGCATCAATTGTTGAAGGTCTAGATTACAACAATGATCAGTGAGTCTCATAATCTTATCCTTCCGTGGTCCTATTCAACTCCTATCATAAGTGCTAGTGTAATTCTCTAGTCAAAGACCAACTGAATCAAGAATACACTACAGTATTTGTCCAAGAGGGGCCTCACAAGAAAACACTACAGTCTAGACTGTGAACGAATAGTTTAGTCTTACAAGAAACCGATAGGGGATCTTTCTGTTCGAAACACTTCGAACCACACTATCTCAATGTAAGACAAGGAGTATGATTGCATAAATAAATAAACTGCAAGCATATATAATTTGACTGAAACATGATGGCCATATCAAAATGGAATTGATAGAATCTGCAAAACATACCTTTTACAGCATACCTCTAACAATATCCCACTTATGCTTAATAAGCTCATGGCTATTGCTAACCACGATTCTGTTTCAATCTTAATTCGCAAAGAACTGTTGTCCTTTCTGCCATACATCCGACTCCCAATCCCTTAACATGGCCATTATCTGCTTTTGCTGGAAAGTCAATTCTAAAAAGATTCACCTGGTTGTCTACCGATGTAACTAGGTGACAAACATCCACCATGTCGCAGCCCTTTGCAACGGGCGTACGTGCTCTATGTGCCACTTGATTTATGAACTAGTGATTCCTCTTTGTCGGTAACTGCACCAACTGTCATCACAATTAAATTGTGACCTAACTTGGCCATACGAGGTTTCACATTTTGTAGCGCCCCATTTGTTCAGGATTATTTTAAGACTATTTATTTATTTTATTTCATCTGTGATTATTTAATTTTTGCTCGATTAGTATTTTATTTAACTATATGATAGTAATTGTCTAATTTCTTTACTGTATTAATACTAAATTGAGCTGAATTATTTATCAATTTCACCAAATCATCGAGCAACGTATCTTTTCGGATTTTAATCGAGCGTCGAGCATAACCAGGGATATTAAACTGAACCTCCCTTCTCGACGACGGAACCACCAACGTACTCTGCCATCATCGACTAGTTCACACCACCCTCTGTTCATGCGAGCAACAATGGCTGAGAAGAATTCGAGGGAACTTGGGAAGGCCACAGCTGACGTTCGACCCTTTTGTTGAGTCCAAGACAAGCAGCAGTAATTAATTCTCAAATTTTTTCAATATATAAGCTTATTTCATGTCAACTTCGGGTGTTCCATCGGGCCTCGATAAGTGAGTCGAACATTACCAAAAAGTGCTTTCGAGAAAGCACGAGAAGAGGAGAAGCCGTTGGTGGTATCGATTTATTATTTTGAGATTCCGATCATTTATTTTGAGCTCCCTTTCGTCGTCTTGAGAAAAACCATTAGCTGTCTTTTCCGGCGGAACTCTGTTCCCGTCATCTCGTTCGATTTTTTTAATGGAGCTCGTAGTTTCCCAAATACGAGTAACATTTCCGAACCTACTTGTTATTCCAGTCGTGTTCGTATATTGCATGTTAGATATATATGTTATACGTGCTACCGAATTCTTGTTTAAAGTCGGATTTCTTTCAATTTGTATTATGCATGATTTATCGCAAAATTTCGGTTCTGTTATGATGCTATATTGACCCTTTGAAACCCATAATTTGTTGTTAAGTCCTTCTGGTGAAATGTAATATTTTCTATTGGCTTTCACAGGGCTTTGGATTTTCGTAATTTTGAGCTATATCGAATAAGTTATGATTTTTAGGAGAATATTGCGCGCCCAGTTTTTCTTGTTACCCGGTAGCTTGTGTATAATTAATGTGTGACCTGTTATCATGTTGTAATGTGCTCGTATGAAATTATACTCTTCATGATAGTTATAGGCCTGTTTCTTATCTTTCAAGTGAGATAAATTTCAAGATGATATGATATTTGTAGCTCGAGTTGTGTTCAAATGATTGTAGATATGCATGAAGTATGGTTTTATACTTTGGCAGTATCTGATGCTTAAATGTTAACTGTTTTTACCCTACCTTAATGACCGTATCTGATTTTATGTACAAAATGGAAGTTGTAGATGCATGTCTTATGGTCCAAATGCAACTTGAATTATTTTCATATGAATTATGTGTTGATAGTGAGGTCGATTTCAAAAACGCTGCCCGGGTTATGTTTTGAAAAACTTACGTGGTGTTTTCGGAAATTGGGTTTTATTTGTTAAATGCATGCCTATATGACTTAGATGTACTAAGTGGAATCCATGTATGTTGTTATAAGTTGATCGTGTGTTGGATAGTCATTTATAGGACTATTTTAATATATATATAGGTGTTTGACGAGTCGAGCTCGTTGCCTACGCGTGTTTTGTGTATATCTTGCTTTTGACCAGGTGGGTACAATTTGTGTATCTATAATTATCGCATTTCGTTATTTCGTATAAATGTTCGTTTCGATAACTTTAGTATGCCTGAGAACTCTAGTCTAGTGTGTTACATCGCAAGGGGCGTCTCTCTTATAGTGCCTTTGATGAAAGCAAAAACAGTGAGAGTTCACCTGATCCGTGTGTGAGCTTCGGGGGGTGACGCCCTGATCCGTGTGATGTTCGGGGGGTCCTTTTGGCTCCACTGTCTCCCAGAAAGGATCCCTTAGCCCATGTTGAGCTGTGGTGGGAAGGTTTCCGGTTACACTTTGTCGATGTCTGTAACACCCGGCTAGCTTATTAATATCAGAGTCAAATTTTCACAATTTCTTTTCTAAAAATACGTATTAGTTTGCGAAATCGTGATTCGGGATGCTACTGAAAAAACATTTCTTTTCTGCAAACCTGTTATCTTTTCTGAATTAAAACTGTTAAGAAAAACAGATTATCTTTAATCAAACAAGCATGTAAAACTGTACAAAATCTGACTGGAAAATCGGATCGAAACTTGAAAACCAACATGCGAGTTTGAAAACCTGAAATATCAGCGGAAGTATAATCGTGGCAAAATAAATATATATACATGTCAAAAGTCTGCAAAACAATATGTACTCGAACCCGCGACCACCGGCTCCGCTTACTCCTCATGACCGACCCTGTGACCTGAAAAAGATAATATAGTGGGGGCGTGAGCACTAAAAGCCACTGTGCTCCGCAGAAACTCATACTAAAGTAAACATTAATAATAATATCAATATCATGATCGCAGGTATATATAAGTAAACTGTAATCTCCCGACATGAGGTCGGTAACTGAACTGAATATCTCAGACACTATGTCCGTCCATGTGCACACTCTGATGGGCAATTAAGGCTACTGCGCCTCCACCAGAACTCGGGATGGCCTATTAAGGCAACTGGCCTCCAACCCAAGTGGATAACTCATATACATACCTTAAACATGGTAGAGTAATTATAATCAATGTAATACCCAGTCTGAGTTCCCACCTGAACTGCTAATTTGAAAATGTAAGCGCTGCTGCTGATCAATCTATAGAAATATATATAAATAAACAAATACTAAGTACTATGCTCAGACTGACTGAAAATAGCTGTTAAGATGCTCTACTCGATCTAAACAATTAACTGAAATAATCTCGGGTTTTAACTAGACTGACAAGAAAATTGGACTGAACTAATACTGATGTACTGAAATGACTGGATTGAATAATTAACTGAAATACTGTACTGAACTCGGACCAGGTCACTGAGTACTGAAATGACTGGCGCTGGTTGGCGCTGGCTGGACGTGGTCCATGAGTTGGCGGGTGCACTGTCACCGCGCGTGCGCTGTGGACTGTCACTGGCGTGCTGCTGCGCACAGCCAACGACTGCTGGACACTAACTGAGCATGACTGGCCACTGCCGCGAACACTGATGACGGCACTGGCACATACTAGCACTGCTGGGCGCTGTTGTGCGCCATAGGCAGGCGACTGGCACGCGGGCTGTGCGTGCTGGGCTGACTGGGCGCTCGGGCGTGCTGTCGGGCAACGCCGAGGCCCTGCTGGCACTGCTGGCACGCTGTTGGGCGCGCTAGCATGCGTGGACACTGGCCAGCGTGTGCTGAACGCTGCTGGCGGCGTACGGGCATCGCGGAGCACGCTGCTGGGCGTGCGACGTGTAACACCCCGCTCATCAGAGTCAATTTTTCGCATCTTCTTATTTTGAAAGTACTTATAAATTTTTCAAAATCTTCTTAACTTATTTTGAATGATACTAAACTTATCTTCTTTAAAATCTGTCTTCTCAAACCTTGGTCTAACAACTAGCTAGATATAATAAAACAGATTTTACTTATCAATCATATATGGAAACTTAACTTGATAAATCTTTTAAATTCGAAAAATACTATCATATATGTTCAATATCTAAAAGACGTAGCGGAAATCTTATAAGCATGGTATAATACAAACCGAAACATTATTAAAAATCCATAATAAAATAGAATTCTCGATCCACACCACCATAGCTGCTCTCACACCTCTGCACCGACCCTTTTACCTGAAAATGATAATAGTGGGGCGTGAGTACCAACTTATTGTACTCCGTAAAAACCCATACCAAAGTAAACAATAATAATACTTTAGCTTGAACTTAAACTTGAACTGTAACTTGAACTTGAATATTAACTTGAACTTTAACTTTAACTTTAACTTTGCAACTACCGGTAACCTGGCCCGGTTCTCACGTGATCACATTCTGGGGTCGCCTTCCACAGAACCAAGTTTCGACTGGGCGAGATTAATACTTTACTTAACTTTAGGATGGCATATTAAGGCCTTGGCCTCCACCCTAAGCTTAAAACTCTTATACATACCTTTGACATGATAATAGTTATTATACTCAATGTAATACCCAGGCTGGGTCCCCACCTTTCTTCTTCGAAAATGTTTGAAAGTCGTAAGTGTTGCTCTTGGGTAGCTAACTCCTCAAGCTACATAAAAATATACACAAATATACTAAGTACTATGCTCATATACTCAATAAGATGTTTTAACCTCAACTGATAACTTATCGGAATTTTTTAATAAAATATTCGACTATGGCTCAAATGAATACTAATTCATTGAACAACTTAACTTGAACTTTTACTTAATGCCAAACTTAATCCATATAAATCATGATTTCTGAATCTTAGATATTGACTTATACTCTCATGTAAATTAAAATGACTCGGAAGTGAAAATAAGCTAAATTTCACATAATAGATGACCAAGTACATGAACTCAAAACATGCTCAACTTTTACCAACATCATATACATAATTTATAAGAATTTTTAGTTATCAAACTCGGCTTAAACATGCTTGGTACTAAAAATTCGAATTTAA
>CACSLK010027772.1:2478-13527 GCA_902706635.1 Striga hermonthica | reverse complement strand
ATAAATTTTTATGAGCACATTATTAAATTATTTTACATTAAGATAACTCCGTGTACCTTCAAGCATTAATTAGAGTTTTTTCAGTCTTGCGCCACAATACTACTCTATTTCAGTGTAGTGCAAAAAAAAAATTTGCTGCAATGTTGCGCTACATTGTCGCAGTACTTTACTTCACTTTGCTTCTAAATAATATTTTTATTTTTTTAATTGATTTTTGTTTCTAAATATTGTTTTAATAAAATATACATCAATAAAATTATTTATTTTGTTAAATAATTTAGAATTTTAATTTTAGATTTGTATTTAAATTTTGTTTTGTATTAATATCTTTTATATAAAGTGAAATGTAGTGCAAATAACTAGTGGAAAAAGTAAAATTTGGCCATTTGGTGTTAAGCTATTTCTCTCTATAGGCTTCTATGTATTCCTTTGGACAATTATGTAGTGAACCAGCTGTTACGGAATTTATTTTGTAATTTTATATTTGACTAGTACGTACCCGTGCGATGCACGAGATAAAAATATTAAATAAGTTAAGTATATAAAGCAATAGGATTATCATCTATTTTTCATCTCTTTTAATCAGCTATAAGTATAATAAACAATAAGGTTATAATATATTTTGCACATCTTTTAATCAACGTTATTTTTTTAGTCAAAATATTAAAATAATTAATATATTATTCCACTAACACATTTATCCTAATTTAAATTTGATTTTAATATATATATTTATTCCTTGACACAAGAGAGAATAACAATTTTACTTATTCTTGTTCACCATATAATACATTATTATTATTTTATTACACGCTTTATGTCATATAATGTCATTATTATTTATAAAGTTATAGAAGGTGTACGTATTCTTTATATTTTTATTTTATGTATTGAAAAATATTTAATGCACGTTTGCATTATTTATTTATGTAATCAATTTAAAATATGTAAATAAATTTAATATTAAATAGTGCATAAATATTTTACAAAATATACACATGTTTTTTTAGAATTTAATTATATATATATATCAATTAAACAACTTTGATTTAGAAAATCCTAAAAACTCGATCCCCTATATGATCAAGATTTTTCTAGTTCGCATTATAAGGATTTATGGTTTATTTAGCATACTCAACAATGAAAATATATTTTACAAAAATTTAATTATAAAAATAAATCAAAATAAAAAATGAAAAAAAATATAGTCATGGGTGCCAATAATATACATATAAATTCTAAAATAGTTAATATGTTTCAATTTAATTTTTTACCATTATTAAAACTATTTATTGTATCTGGTCATTATCTCTTAAATGGTAAATTTTATTAATTTGAAAAAAGATTTATTTTTTATATTTAACAAAATAAAGCTTAAGAAACAAATATCTTAACAAATATTAATTCACCAATTTTATTTTGTCTGATTACTTGGAAAAAAAATTCTACCTAATTTTTTACGATTTTTCATGAATATTTTTGGATAAACAGTGAATTTCTGTGAAAAAAAACTAATATTATGGTTAGAACCTAAAATATGGTGTAATCTGATCTTGACCAAAATATTATCAATATGGATCACATAAATCAATCTTGTAATTCATTATAATGAATAACAATGAAAGTATTATAAATATTTATAAAATAAGATTTGTCTTGACCAAAATATTATCAACATGAATCACGAAAATCAATCTTGTAATTTATTATAATAAATATAAATAAAAATATTGCAGATATTAATAATTTATTTAAGGAATTATTTGATCTTATTTGATAATGTGTAAATAGAAGCAATTAATGCATATATAAAAAAATTTCAAAAATAGCATGCATTAAATGTTTCCTAAATTTTTGCTACTATTTTTAGTAAATGGTAATTCTTTTTATATATGTATAGATTTTTGATGTAACTGATTATGAGGAAGGAATTATGGGGGAAGAAGATGAGTAAGAGAGAGAGAGACGAAAGAATAGGGTAGGAGAGAGAAAGAGAATAATTTAGTTG
This sequence comes from Striga hermonthica, assembly GCA_902706635.1. NCBI lineage: Eukaryota > Viridiplantae > Streptophyta > Magnoliopsida > Lamiales > Orobanchaceae > Striga > Striga hermonthica. The sequence goes on along the minus strand of CACSLK010027772.1, from coordinate 11,519 downwards.
CAACCATAATGCCTTCACTTTTCATTTCCACACTAATATGCATAACAACCTGGTCCCACAACATTCTGTTTTTCCCAACTATTTTACCCCCAAGTAAATTAGGTTCTCTACTAACTTAAACAGAAAATGAAATAATAAAAATAACATTTATGATAATGCATCAATCAAGTGAACGACCTAGAACAAGAGAGATCAACGCCCCAGACGAGTCCACATGCCCCTTGTCCTGGCTATCTCCTTTTGTTTCGACAAAACCCTTATCTTCTTCAAACTCGCTTTTGTCCCCAATTCCACCATTTCCCTGTGAACCCTTTTTATCATCTTGAGAAACCTCATCATCTTCCTCCAAGTTCACAACAATTCCGCCCCCCTTTTTAGATCCTTGTCCCCAAGGATCAAAATCCTTAAATTTCTTGGCCAAGTACTTTTCATCTTCCCAGGATTTAAGCCCTAATTCGCGGTCACCCCAAATCACAATAAATTGGCCGACATCTTCTTTTCGAAGAGACACGGTGCGTCTGTTGAGGATTCCTGCAAGGAAGATCTGAAAAATGCCATCTGCATCTGGAACGGGTAAGTCTTTCACTGTCGTTCCCCTTTTTCCCATTTTCCTTTTGAGTAAAGAGACATGGAAAACAGGGTGCACTCTCGACCCTTCAGGCAACTTAAGTTTATACCCAGCTTTTCCAATCCTTTCCATAATCTCGTAGGGTCCGAAGTACTGGGAACTTAGCTTGAGGTTCTTGCGGAGCTGAACGGAGTTTTTCCTATAAGGCTGTAGCTTGAGGTAAACCCATTCCCCCACTGCATATTCTTTCTCAACTCTGAATTATCTGCATATGCCTTCATGTGATTCTGAGCTGCATTGAGATTTTTGTTTGAGGTTTTTCTTCATGATCTGTCTCTGCCTATTTAATTCCTTTACATCCTGATTGTTGAAATCTTGATAGGCTCTCATAGTAAAATTAGGAGGATTATAACCATAGAGTACATAAAAGGGGGTAGTTTTGAGGGAAGTGTGATAATTTGTGTTGTACCAAAGTTCAGTAAGTGATAGCCACTTCAACCATTGTTTGGGGCTATTGTGAACCATGCATCTTAAGTAATTCTCTAGACATTGGTTCAATCTCTCTGTCTGTCCATCGGACTGAGGGTGATAGGATGAGGTAAAATTCAACTAGACCCCCATTAATTTGAACAGCTCCCTCCAAAAATTGCTAGTAAACACCTTGTCTCTGTCAGATAGAATCGAAACAGGCAGCCCATGTAGCTTATATATGTTGTCCAGGAAAACATTGGCTACTCTTTGTGCAATAAAGGGTGTGAGAGAGCAATGAAATGACCATACTTTGTAAATCTGTCCACCACCACTAGAATAGAGTTCTTTCCCCCAGATTTAGGAAGTCCCTCTATAAAATCCATTTCAAGGTGTGACCAAGCCTCATTAGGAATAGGCAGGGGTTGTAACAGACCAGTCGATTTCTCATGTAGGAGCTTATTGGTGTGACATACATCACAGTTCAATACGAATTCTATCACTTCATTCTTCATTTAGGCCAGAAGAATATTGCCTTGAGTCTCCTGTAAGTACCATTAATGCCAGAATGACCACCATAAGTTTAATCATGCATAGCTGATATGAGCTATTGTTTCACATTAGAGTCATTGCCCACCACCATCATGTCTTGATATATGATAACGCCATTCTAGATTTTGAGCATTCCCACATCAATGGCCTTCCAACTGTCACCTTTTAATGGATCTTTCCCCTCAAGAAATCCTTTGCGGAAGTCATCCAGTTGGTAACTCACTTTTATTCCTTCTATCCACAAAGGTGTAACTGTAGTGATTGCCTCACAGGTCACTCCTTCTTTCATTCTTGACAAGTCATCAACAGTCTTGTTTTCTTTCCCTTTTCTATATTGAATCTCATAGTGCATGCACAATAATTTAATGATCCCTTTTTGTTGCCAATGAGAGACCACCTTCTGCTCAAGTAGATATTTTAAAGTCTGTTGGTCTGTTCTTATCACAAACTTGTGTCCCTGTAAATAATGCCTCCATTTTTGCACAGCTAAGAGCACAGCCAGGAATTCCCTCTCATATACTAAGAGTGTGTGATTTTTTGGGCAAAGTGCCTTGCTCAGAAAAGATGTGGGTCTTCCTCCTTGCATAAGTACAGCCCCAATACCAATGCCACTAGCATTTGTTTCTACAATGAGAGGCTGTGAAAAATCAGGTAGGGCTAGGACAGGAGCTGAAGTCATGGCTCCTTTTAAATTGTTAAAAGCTGTTTCAGCCCCATCATTCCAGTGAAATTGGTCTTTCTTGAGTAGAGAAGTAAGTGGTTTGCTGATAACTCCATAACTTTGCACAAACCTCCTATAATAGCAGTGAGGCCTAAGAATCCCCTCAACTGTTTGAATGTCTTTGTCCTTGGCCATTGCAGCATCCCCTCTACCTTCTTAGGATCTATGGCCACACCATTTTTTGATATAATGTGCCCTAGATATTCCACACTAGTGTCTATAAATTGACACTTACTCCTCTTAGCATATAGGGCATTATCTTTTAGCAGCTGCAGAGTCTTTCTCAAATGGTCCAAATGCTCTTCCCAGGTTTGGCTGTAGATCAATATGTCATTAGAAAAGACTAGAACGTCCTCAAACAGTCTGAAAAAATCTGATTCATTAGAGATTGAAAAGTGGCGGGAGCATTGTAAAGTCCAAAAGGCATAACCAAGAACTCATAGTGTCCACTGTGAGTTCTACAAGTTGTGAGAAACCTGTGCTCCTTGTTCATTAAGATCTGGAAGTACCCTGATCTCATATCCACCTTAGAAAAATATTTAGCCCCACATAACTCATAAAACAACTCTTCAATGACAGGGATAGGGTATTCATGTTTGACTGTAAGGTTGTTTAGATACCTATAGTTAACACATTTCCTCCAGGTCATATCTTTTTTCTTCACCAAAAGTACTGGAGAAGCAAAAGGTGATTTGCTGTTATGAATTACTCCAGCATCCAAAAGTTCCCTGACTATCTCCTCAATGGAATCTTTTTGATCATGTGATTTCTTGTAAGGATGTTGAAACTTTGGAGTGCTCCCTGGCTTCAGTATTATCTGATGCTCAACTCTACTCTCAGGGGGTAAGCCTTATGGTTTAAGGAAAACCTCCTCAAACTCTTGCAGGAGAGATGTTAGGCTAGGTTTCAGTTCTGGAGTGGCTGGTTCTGCTGATAGGAAGTACAATTCCTCAATTTGATCCCCACTAGTATCATATAATAGTTGATGCAATGATTCCCCAGATATCAAGTGACCTTTTGCCTCCTTTTTAAGAGCCTGCAGATTGATCCTTTTGCCCCCCAATACTCACAATTATTGTCATTGCCTTATAATCCAGCTCAATGGGGGTACATGATATGAGTCAGTCTCCCCCTAAGATTATATCACAGCCTTCACCCTGAAGGAGTCTCAAAGGATAGGTGATGCTTCATTGCATTCTCCAAGTGAAATTATCTGCTATATATGAACTTTTCAGTTTCTGCCCACTAGCTACCTTCACCACAATTGGCTTTGCCTAAGAAATTTGGCACCCCAACTGTTTAGCTGTTGATTCTTTGATGAAACTTAGGGTGCTACATGTATCCATCAATATTAGTAACCTCTAACCCCCGTAGTAACCAAATAATTTGAGGGTATTAGGCCCTCCTTCTCCCATCATGGCATTCAGTGAAATCAGGGCTTCTTCACCCGACTATCCTCATTTAGCCCTATGTCAGCTTCTGTACCATCAAAATGCAAGTGTTCCAGCTTCTCCTCTTATGTCATGATCATATAATTTATCATGTACTTGCACCTGTGCCATGGACAAACTTTTCATCACAGTTGTAGCATAGACCCTTTTCCCTTCTAGCTGCCATTTCAGCTGCACGTAGGATTTTGGTGGGAATTTTAGAGATAGGTTTAGGCTGCATTGGGGTGTTCTGATGGGTAGAAGAAAAATTCCTTGTGTTTGATGTCTGTTGGGTAGGAGTGAAGGTTTGTAGTTTCCTTTGATCTTCTTAATAATTGCCTACAACGTGTGCAGCTATTTTTACCCCAACTCAATTGTTTGCTGCAGAGTTCTGGGATTGAACATGTAGATAAATGACTGCAATTCTTCACTTAAACCACTTATAAAGCTGGCAATAAAGTTGTCTTCTGAGTAATCTCCTTGGTTCATGAGCAACATACAGGATTTTAGCTCTTCAAACTTTTCCACATAGTCTGAATATGAACCAGTGTGCTTTAATTTATTAAACTCTGCAATTATCTTAACCTTCTTGAGTTCCTCAAATCTAGCAGAAATTACCTCCACAAACTGTGGCCACTCAAGATCCAACTGCCTGGTGCTGAAAATTTGGAACCAAAGGGCAGCTTTCCCTTCGAAGTGCATTGATGCCAGGGTGACTCCTTTGGTATCAGGTATGTTTGGAAAAAGCTGGAAATAGTTGTTGCATCTTAGTATCTGATGTGGTCGTCAGTAGCGGTTCATAAAGGACCGGTTATGTCCCGGGTTTTTAGTCTAACCAGCTAGACATTGTTCATGGTACCTCGACATGTGAGCTAGGTGGAACACCAAGGGTACCACTAAGGGTACCACCAAAGGGTGCTGTAACGCCCCGATCAGTTATAATATCAGAACGGTTTCACTTGCTCGACTTTAAACTGAAATCGGTATTTTGCGAATTTTTCCGAGTTGTTCGACTAAGTGTTATTATGTGACTTATGTGATTATATGTGCTTATTTGCCTTAATGTTCCATGTATGTTAGACTATTTCATTTACTAAGTTCGACATTTTTCGATTCGTGTCGGATCGTCAATTCTCTCGCGTCGAACCCGAGCCTAGTGTCGAGCCATGGCTCATTGTGGCCCTTTTTCCTTTCAAGTTCAAGATCATGCATGTATATTAGAGGGTAATTATATAATTTTAAGTTAAGTTTCAGCCTAAGCCATGCATAAGAATGATTAGCTCAAGTCATCCATCATTAGCAATATTTTATGCTAAGCTAGCATGTGCATTGAGTTTAATATTGAAAGGTGTTAAAGACCATGTTACTTCTCCACCTTAAGTGCTTGACCAGACCTCCATATTCACCCAAGATTCTCTGAAAAATCATGCATTCCCAACCAATATTCCATCCAAAATCGTGCCAAGACCATGCCGCAAAGACCAATGCACATAGGAAAGTGTAGTCATCACATTTGTCTACCATTTTCCCTCCTAAGTATTAACGCCCTTAGACCAGATTTTAAGACTTCACTTCAGCTTCTTAGAGACCTCATTTAGCACTTGGAAACTCAGAAAATTTCGAGCATAATCCCCTCCAAGAGTGGCAAAAACCGAGAGCTAAATCAAGATGCCGAGAGTGAACCTTGTGCTACCCGAGTGCTTTGTTGTTGAGTGTTCTTGAGTTCTAGCTAGTATTTTCGAGAACCCAAACTATATATTCATCTTCCACCATTCTACTCTCATCTTAGAAGCATTTAGTGCCATAAAACTCAAGAATTCAAGTCCAAGGAAGCAAGAAGCCGCAACTATACGAGGACCGAGCAAGAGCGAGTATACCCGAGTTTCTTTGCATTTTTCTTGAAGTTTTAGAGGTTGGTGTGCTAGAATCTTCTTAAAATCATAATATAGATGAGATAAAGAGTTTATTTATATAGATATGTGCCATATATGTTCAGTTATGAAGGATATATAAGCATGCAAAATAAATAAATGGTTCCAGTTCACTTGCATGTTCCATATGTCATGTTTTTGTACGTTTTTTACTATGCTATGAAAAACCTGGGAAACTATGCTTTATATGGATGTTTCTTGTGTAAAATAGAAATTCATAGGATCAAGAATCAAGTCTTTTAGACTAGTATAACTCGAGTTATAGATTTTTGAAGATAAGTATGCAAGTTGATTTTATATGACAGATTTCAGCTACGCCTTCAAACGCGAATAACTCGAGTTCTACTCAGGATACAATTATGACTATTTATGGACATGTTTATATATGAGTTAAGAGCTTTCATATCAATATTTATGATTTTATCTTAAGAATTGAGTGAGTTATGAATTTTACAAATGGATGGTGCAAGCAGCTTTTCTGTGAACCGGCAGCATGTTATATTAAATGTATGACTTTTTTTATCATATCTTAATGTGCTCAAACGCAAATCTGATCTTCAAGAAAGTTATAGGTATATTTCTTAGCTTTCTAATAAGGTAGGGTGAATGCTGATATGAGGTCTATAGTATGAATTAGAGTCTAAATACTGAAGTGCTGTAGTAACATAAATTTGTTTCTGACAGATTTCATGAACCAAATATTTCATGCTTAAACTCATTGAGAGCATTGTTATTTGCCAATATAATCTTACGAAAAGTTATAGATATTTGAGTTAGCTTCTATATAGTTTTTGAATCTCACTAAAATCATGTTTGTAGCTTCGTTTATCCTACAATTACTGAAGTCATGTCAGCTGTATGATTTCAATTGTGGACTGCAACTTGGTTATGAATATTTGTTGAGAAATCTCCTGCTAAATGACCTTATTTGTTTCCGATGTCTTCATAAGAATTGTAGATGCATGTCTTAGTGTTAAAATGCAACTAGAATCATGATTATATGACAAGTGTGCTGCAAGTTATGTTGACCTTAAAATCGCTACGAGGGTTAGGTTTTGAAAACTCTTATTTTATTTTCGGAAATATTGTTACTTTTTAAAACGCGTACTATTATAGCCTATATGATATGAGTTAGATCAAGTGAATGTTTCTTAAATGTTTATGTAGCCTAAGGAGAGTCGAGCCTCCGACGCTACTCCAGTTTCCAGCACTTGTGTCAGTCAGTTATCAGGTGGGGGTCATGTACTGGATTCCACATCATATATAATATTGGTACCATGGCAGAGGTATGTTCGAGACAGTTAGTTTCTCCAGGTGGAGGCCGAGGCCTTAATATCCCATCTGGAGACCCGGTGGAGGCCAAGGGCCTTAATATCCCATCGGGGTGTGCACACGAGCGGCCAAGGCCGAGGGTCTTTTGACCACAGCAAAGCAAGAAAAGAAAAGTTTACAGTTTCAGCTCTTATATATTTATGTTCATGATACGATATTATAAATTCTATTTTATTCAGTACTGGTCTTTGCGGAGCATAGTGGTTTGCTCACGCCCCCATTGTGTTTTTCAGGAGACGGAGTCGAGCGTGCCGGGTGAGCATAGCCGTGGAAAAGCGTGGTCATGAGAGTCTTCGACATTTTTATGCACATTTTATGTCCTAGTATTTATGATCATGTATTTTCGGATATGTATGCATGTATTTCTGTATTTCGGACGCTTCCGCTAGCAGACTAGACAGTGCGAGACAGTTCAGACATTGCATGTTTAATTCCATTATCCGTAGCGGATAGTTTGGTTGCGTGTTATATATGTCTGTGAGCAAGTTAAGTAAGTTTTTATCTGTTACATCCCGCAATCAGTAGTATTTTTGAAAACCAAGCTCGCACGATCTTTCGAAAATAAAAGCAAAAATTTTACTCTGATTTTTCAAAGCTAGTAAGGCGGGGTGTGACAGGTGCCACCAGAGGTACCACCAGAGGTACCACCAAGGGTACCACCAAAGGGTACCACCAGAGGTACCACCAAGGGGTACAACCAGAGGGTACCACCTGAGGTACCACCAAGGGTACCACCAGAAGGTGCCACCAGAGGTACCACCAAGGGGTACCACCGGAGGGTACCACCAGAGGGCACCACCAAGGGTACCACCAGAGGGTACCACCAGTGTAACACCCCACTTTTATTTGACGAAAATCAGAATAAATTTTTCAAAATTTATTTCAAAACACTTGAGGCGCTACTCATTTTCAAATCAATAATGAATACTTATCAATCATCAATACTCAATCCTCAGTATTCATTCATCAATAATCAATAATCCAACAATAGTTCAGTTTAATAGTCGATATCCAATCCAATTATCCAATACTCATACATACCTAGGGAATACATTCCCTATCAATAGTCCAATAATCAATAAGACCATAATAACAATAATTCAATTTCAAGCGGAAGCAATAATAATTTTTGTGACCACCACTCGCTTCCCTCCACCGTGCCCGCCATACTAACCAACATCCATGAAGAGCAGGTTGGGATGAGCACAAGAGGAACAGTAGTGCTCACCTCACCACTATACAGTAAATGTTAATGACAATAATCAACAATAATCAGTAATCGAAAGGTATGGTCTCAGCATGTATACAAAACAATAAACTATCCCATTCTCCCATCAATAATCACAATAATCGGACTCATGTGCACACCTACGCATAGACTACTGCTGATACTCGATTCGAATGCCAAGACCTACGACTTGGTCTTACAACGATGCCCAACCAGTAGGAGTAAACCACCCCGCCGGCCACAACCTACGAATTGGTTTTACAATCGGGGATCACCAGCCAGAACCTACGCCCTGGTCTTACGGCTCTCAAGGGAGACTATCCAACGGGTACGTTATATAGCTACGGGGATAACCGTTCGGTGGCCGGTACAGCTCACACCGAAGGCTACATGATTCACATGCATACCTTGATCATACCACAAATAAAACAGTAATAACATTTAAAGCATAGTAATTTTTCAAAACCCACCTGGACTGCCTGCTTACTGACCGACTGACCGAACTGAAAGAATGAACGTGGTCTGAACAAGGGCTCGACTCCCCCTAATCTACAATTAGGGTTCAATTATTATTTATTATTATGGGTTTTCATTAATAAAAGAACGAGTACAGGAAACTAAACACATAAGAGCACATACACATCAATTACGCAGATGAAATTAAACCAGTAAGAGCATAAAAATGCAGTCAAACGAAGTAGAGAAGAGTACATAAATTTCTCAACTTTCAACTTCGAAGAATGCCAACAAATTAGAGTTAAGCCTCTAAAACATATCTCATTATAAGCATGCTTATTACATAAAATAGGCT
>CACSLK010027771.1:9194-33064 GCA_902706635.1 Striga hermonthica | reverse complement strand
GTAATTGGAAAAAAAACAAGAATGGATTTAATTGTGCTCATTCCAATTGAGTCTCACAATTTTGTATTTGTCGGGGTCGGAAAAGTGGCTGAGAGCATTGCTAGTGGCATTGTGAAATCGTGGATTTTGCATGGTTCCGACATTCGAATTGCATTTCTTGTTGCCTCTCGACGTACTGCCTTTGAGTCATTTGGCGTAAAAGTGCTTTCTCACAACGTGGATGAATATTCTATTATTGGACTTGCTCCACGTGGTAATTTTTCTTGTTGTTATTCGAGCATCATATTTTTTTTCTTGGTTTTCTGATTGTTACGAGTGTATTATGCTGGTTACTATTATATATTATTATGAATTTTATTTATTTCACAACGCAATCCGGAGAAGAAAGTAAATTATGAGCTGGACGTAGAGTTTGTAACTTGTCGTGATATTAGTTCCATTACTTTTGTTATGTTCAAAGGCAGGTTGCTCATTAGAGTGATGTGGTTGTATTCTCAGTGAAACCTCAAGTTCGTATGTACATTTTGCTCCTTTTCGCTATTCTTTTGCTTCTTTTCTTTCATTACTGGCACACATTAAGAAAATAAATATTTTTTTTTCATATTCTTTCGATGCTTTTTGCAAAATATATGCAGTTAAGGGCGTGATACTGAATTGCTGCTCTCAGAGAAACAACCCGTCGTCCTTATTGCTACTGGAGTCGAGCTAAAAAATTTTCAGGTTTGTTCGGTAAATTTATTTACTTGAATGTTCGGTAAATCACAGGTGACTGATTTTTGCACTCCATATTATGCAGGTGTGGCACAGCTGGTTTATAAGAGTAATGACCAAAACTCCAGCTGGTGGATCAGTGCTCCCGGCTTTTCGGGCTGAAGTTAGTATTGCAAGGCCCAGACCTAACTAATTTGTTTGTCAGTTGTTTGATTATGGTATGATTTCGTATTGACTTATATGAGCTATGGATTTAGCCTTGAGGTTTTAACATGGTGTTCGTTGTTGTAAAACTACGCATGAATAAATTTGTGGATGTTAAGAATTGTTAATTGCTTGTTGTTTAGAGTTTTATGACAAGTTATTTAAAAGAAATGAATAGGAATCTAAGAAGAACTTTATAGTAATTATGCAAATTAACTGGGAATTAGATATGTAGAAGGATAGTCTGTAGGTTGGCAAAATATTCTGATAGAGTTCTTATAATGTTCCGGCATGTCTTCCTCCAATCCATTACAACGAAGCTATCAAAGTCTTATTTAAAGAATGCCTCTAAGCACTATTCAGGCTGCATAATGAATTTCTAAGATCTTGTGGAATTACAGATAGTTAAACAAGGTGGTCTGGCATTGTCTGTGAATCTACTAATATGAATGATGTTGAAGGTGAAATGTGGGGTACATCGTGACAGTTGATCTGCATACAAAAATATTGACAGCCAGTTATAAAGTCCTCTAAAAAATTTATCAAATGGACCTACAAAAAAATATATGGACCGGCTGTGCATAAGTTTCTAGTATTTATATACATGTATATATCATTCTTTTAATAATCTTTTATTTTATTTTGAAAATTATTACTCCAAATTAGTATAAATACACTAAAATACATTTTAATTTAAAACAGAAACAATGTCGAAGACTTAAAAAAGTGATTGATTTTTTTAAGACTTTACTTTTTAATCTTTTATCACATTTTCTATATTCAATTTATTTTTAGCACACATATGAAAAAAAACGTCAAGTATTAAATCATAAGGAGATGTAGCTCAACGGTATTATCATCTAGCTTTGAGTATGACATTCGGGGATCAAAACCCCGCATCTCCAAATATACATACATTTTTTTTTTTTTTTGTAATTTACAGATTAATTAGTTTTTTATAGTTTTCAATTTAATATATTATTTATTGTGTAAGTGAAATCAAATATCGTTATATTCGTTCAAATTTTTCACATAGTGATCGGATTGCATCTTTTCTATTTATTACTTTTTTGGATTTTTTACTTTGTTTATTTAATTTTATTTGTAATACTTATTCACAAGTATGCTAAATGATATAATATGAGTATCGTAGATATGTTAGGTAATTGTTTAATTTAAAGGATTTTAAAATCACATGTGCAGATTGATATTTCAAATCTAAAATATATTTATATAAACGTATATATCAGTTTTTTATATAACCTTTTATTTTATTTTGAAAAATTATTACTGCAAATTAATATAAATGTACAAAAAATACGTTTTAGTCTAAAATAAAAACAATGTCGAAGACTTAAAAAAGTGATTGGTTTTTTTAAGTCTTTACTTTTTAATATTTTATCGCATTTTCTATATTCAATTTATTTTTAGCACACATATATGAAAAAATTATTTGGTATTTAAACACAAGGAGATATAGTTCAACGGTATTATCCTCAAGCTTGGAGTATGACATTAGGGATCGAAATCCCGCATCTTCAAATATATATATTTATTTTTTGTAATTTGCAAATTAATTCATTTTTTATAATTTTGAATTTAATATATTTATTGTGTAAATAAAATCTAATATCGTTATATTTGCTCAAGTTTTTTTCGCATAATGATCAGATTGCATCTTTTCTATTTATTATTTTTCGGATTTTTCACTTTGTTTATTTAATTTTATTTGTAATACTTATCCTCCCTATATATAATTTCCGAATGCGCAGAGCCTACGTGGCTATTTCTGGTTCTTCGGAATCCTATTTGGCGAAGAATCATGCTTCGTAATTAGGTTTGGATAAATAATATTGATATATTAATAATTAATAATCTAGGTTCGGGTATTCCATAAATATTATTTAGTTAACTTAGGTATTTTAATATCACTTTTACTAATATAACCATTTAATTCTTTGTAATTTTACATAGTGAGGCACTAAGTGACTAATATATCCCTGAATTTTGATTTGTTTCCTTCAATAAGCTATTGAATTATATATGTATTTTAAAAGTTGATAATTTTTGTATATCTTATCGGTTTTACATATATAATATCAAGTTAATCATCTTTTGATGATCTTCGATTTGACATCCATATTGTATATATGAAATAAATAAATTATATTTATATTTATAATAATAAAAAATAATAATATTAATTAAAATTCATTAGAAAAATAAAATTATTTCTCAATTGATATATTTATATGTAATGTAGTTATATATTGTAAGTTAAAAAAAAATTAGTATAATATAACACAAGTAAGTTGCACAAATAAAAAGTGTCATAATAAATATATAATGATATATATATTCTTATAAAAGGTATTTAAATTTTCAAACTACTTTTTCTCATTAATTTTAGATTTTAAGAAAAAAAATTAACAAACACCCGTGTAATACACGGGTGTTGTACTAGTTTACAAGAATGCTAAATGAAATAATATAAGTATAGTAGATATGTTAGGTAATTGTTAAATTTAAAGGATTTTCAAATCACATGCGCAGATTGACATTTCACATCGAAATTATATTTATATAAATGTATGTATCAATTTTTTTATATAACATCATATTTTCTTTTAAATAAATAATACTTAAGCTTAAAAAAATCTCTAAAATACATTTTAGTGAAAAATAAAAACAATCTGAAGACTTAAAAAAAAAGATTGATTTTTTAAGACATTATTTTTTTAATCTTATAAAAACAATCTGAAGACTTAAAAAAAAATCTGAAGACTTAAAAAAAAATCTGAAGACTTAAAAATCTCTAAAATACATTTTAGTGAAAAATAAAAACAATCTGAAGACTTAAAAAAAAATCTGAAGACTTACCATATCCAATTTATTTTTAACATACATATATGAAAAAACCATTTGGTATTTAAAAATAAGGAGATGTAGCTCAATGATATTATCCTCGGGCTTCGAGTATGACATTTGGGAATCAAAACCCCGCATCTCCAAATATATTATTTTATTTTTTTTTTGTAATTTACAACTTAAATCATTTTTCATAATTTTGAATTTAACATATTTATTGTGTAATTGAAATCTAATATCGTTATATTTGCTCAAGTTTTTCACATAGTGATCGGATTGCATCTTTTCTATTTATTACTTTTTCCAGATTTTTCATTGTCTTTATTTAATTTTATTTGCAAGACTTATTTACAAGTATGGTAAATAATTTTAATATAGATATCGTAGATGTGTTAGGTAATTGTAAATTTAAATAATTTTAAAATTACATGCGCATATTGACATTTCACATTGTAAATATATTTATATATATGTATATATCAGTTTTTTAAATAACAATTTATTTTATTTTGAAAAATTATTACTGAAAATTATCATAAGTGTACTAAAAATACATTTTAAAATAAAAAAAAATTCGAAGACTTAAAAAAGTGATTGATTTTTTTAAGACTTTACTTTTTAATCTTTTATCACATTTTCTATATTCAATTTTTTTTAGCACACATATATGAAAAAAATTATTTCGTATTTAAACACAAGGAGATGTAGCTCAACGGCATTGTCCTCTAGATTGGAGTATGACATTCGGGATCGAAACTACGCATATATAATTAATTCATTTTTTATAATTTTGAATTTAATATATATTTATTGTGTAAGTGAAATCTAATATCATTATATTTGAAGTTTTTCACATAGTGATCAGATTTCATCTTTTCTATTTATTACATTTTTCAAATTTTTCACTGTCTTTATTTAATTTTATTTGCAATACTTATTTACAAGTATGGTAAATTATTTTATTATAGATATCATAGATATCTTTGGTAATTGTAAATCCAAATGGTTTTAAAATCAAATGCGCATATTGACATTTCACATTGTAAAAATATTTATATACATGTATATATCAATTTTTTAATAACATTTTATTTTATTTTGAAAATTATTACTCCAAATTAATATAAATACACTAAAAATACATTTTAGTTTAAAATAAAAACAATGTTGAAGACTTTAAAAAGTGATTGATTTTTTTAAGACTTTACTTTTTAATCTTTTATCACATTTTTTATATTCAATTTGTTTTTTAGCACACATATATGAAAAAAATCGTTTGGTATTTAAACATAAGGAGATGTAGCTCAACGGTATTATCCTCTAGCTTTGAGTATGACGTTTGGGTGTCGAAACCCCGCATCTCCAAATTTTTCTTTGTAATTTAAAAATTAATTCATTTTTTACACTTTTGAATTTAATATATATTTATTGTGTTTGTGAAATGTAATATCGTTATATTTGCTCAAGTTATTTCACATAGTGATCGGATTGCATCTTTTCTATTTATTACTTTTTCTGATTTTTCACTTTGTTTATTTAATTTTATTTGTAATACTTATTCACAAGTATGCTAAATGATATAATATAAGTATCGTAGATATGTTAGGTAATTGTTAAACTTAAAGGATTTTAAAATCAAATGCGCAGATTGACATTTCATATCGAAATTAAATTTATATAAACGTATATATCAATTTTTTATATAACATTATATTTTCTTTTGAATAATTATTACTTTAAACTAAAAACAAATCACTAAATACATTTTAGTACAAAATAAAAACAATGCTGAAGACTTAAAAAATGATTGATTTTTAAAGACTTTACTTTTTAAATCTTATATCATATTTATAATATTCAATTTATTTTTAACATACATTTATGAAAAAATCATTTGGTATTTAAACATAAGGAGATGTAGCTCAATGATATTATCCTCGGGCTTTTAGTATGACATTCGGGGATTGAAACCCCGCATCTCCAAATATATTATTTTTTTGGTAATTTACAAATTAAATCATTTTTTATAATTTTGAATTTAATATATTTATTGTGTAATTGAAATCTAATATCGTTATATTTGCTCAAGTTTTTCACATAGTGATCGGATTGCATCTTTTCTATTTATTACTTTTTCCAAATTTTTCACTGTCTTTATTTAATGTTATTTGCAATACTTATTTACAAGTATGGTAAATGATTTAATATAGATATCGTAGATACGTTAGGTAATTGTAAATTTAAATAATTTTAAAATCACATGCGCATATTGACATTTCACATCGTAAATATATTTATATATGTATATATCAGTTTTTTAAATAACATTTTAATTTATTTTAAAAAATATTACTGCAAATTAATATAAATGTACTAAAAATATATTTTAGTTTAAAATAAAAACAATGTCGAAAACTTAAAAAAATTATTATTTTTTGTAGACTTTACATTTTAATCTTTTATCACATTTTCTATATTCAATTGATTTCTCTCGATTGAGTGATGGTTTCTCTCAGGTGAGAGTTGTGAGGATTGAGTGTTTGTGGGTCTTCTTTTTCTGCGCAATTCCAATTTTATTTAGGGTTTTTGGTTTTGGTAGGGGGTTTGGGGTTTTTATGCTCTAAGCTCAGATGGGGGATAAATCACCAGGAGAGACCTCAAGGGGGAAGGTAGAGGAGGGAGTAATTCGCAAACTCCTACATATGTCTCTATCTTCTACTGAGGCGGGAGAAGTGGAGATAAAAACGGATGATATCAAGGCTAGCGAGGAGGAATGCAGGCGCAGTTTATTTGAGAAAATTGTTGGTGACAGACACGCAAGACTGCTGGGCATAAAGAGGACGATGGGGGATATTTGGAGAATGCAAAATTCCATGGAAGTGAAAGAGATAAGTGAAAATTTCTTACAGTTTATTTTCCTTTCTCAAGAGGACATGAAGAAGGTTAGCTCAGGAAACAATTGGATGTACGAGAATCAATATCTTATTTTGAAAGAATGGTTCCCAAGCCTTCAAAGGGGCCATAGTTGCTTCGAGGAGATCACTCTATGGGTACAAGTCCTAAATGTACCTTTGAACTGGATGAGTACGGATGTGGGGATTAAAATTGGATAGATTTTCAATAGAGTCAAAAATTCCATAGTATGCAAAGTTGGGGGAGACGTGGAGAGATTTATTAAAATCCTTGTGGCTATCAATATCAACAAACCTTTACCCCGGTGTACATCAATTAAGCTGGGGAATGAGAAAGTTATGGTGTGTTCAGATATGAGAAACTTGTGAACTTGTGCTATTATTGTGCATGATTGGCCATCTGGAAAGAAATTGTAAAAGGAGAGAAGCTGATGTAGGAAATAAATGTGGAGCTGAGGGACAGTATGGCGACTGGATGAAGGCTAGTGAAACGTTTCCAGGAGGCCAAAATTCGTTTAGTGATCATTCAGGGGACAAGTCAATTCCTTCACAAGCTAATGTTATACAGGACTCAAGGGTCTCAGCTAATTTGAACCCCATAGCAGTTATTGATGATACCGAGGGAATAATGACCTTTCTGAAGGAAGACTCCACTCTAATGAAATTTAATATGATGTTCATATGATCATTGAAGGGGAAGGGAAGGAGAGTGAGACTTCTGGCATAAAGGAGAAAAATGGTAGTGGTGAGGAACTCATTGTGAGTCAGAATGGTGGTTCCATGGAGGCTGACATTCCAAAGCAATATGATGACATGAGGAAAGGAGTACCAGCTCCTATAACCTGAGGAAGAGAACCTCATCTGGGTGGAGAAGGAAAATCCCTGCACAAAGCAGTAGTGTCAAACCAGTTGGGACTTCTGAGAAATCCAGTCCAACAAGCATTATGAAGAGGAGCAGAGATTTGGTTATATATGAGGGGCATAGAGAAAAGGAGGAGGAGGAACCCTTTGAGAAGAAACAGAAGAATAATGGTGATCTGTCTTTGGTGGAGAAGGCCAGCCACAAATGGTCCCAATGTGACCAATGAAGGCTATGGTGTGGAACTGTAGAGGACTGGGTGGGCCCTTTACAGTTTCCCAGATCAAGGATTCCAGAAGAATCTACCACCCTAATATTATATTTCTATCTGAGACAAAGAAAACTAGAGACTTTACTAATACTGTGTGCAGGAAGCTTGGTTTCAATGATAGATGGCATCTGGTTGACCCCTCTGGTCATAGAGGGGGTTTGTTGTTGATGTAGGACACTAGTGTTTAGTTGAAGCAGATCTTGGGGAATGAATTTTGTATCCAAGTAGAAATTAAAGGAGCTGGGATTGATGATTGGTGTTTGATGGTCTTTGTTTATATGAGCACTGACGGAGGAGAGAGGGGTAGACAATGGGAATTCCTAGAGGAGAGGAAAAGACATTGGGGTGAGGGATGGATTATTGCAGGGGACTGGAATGATTTGGTGAGTAATGAGGAGAAAAGAGGGGGGGGGTGGCTAAGAATGTTAGCAGTTTTGTAAAGTTCCAGGAGTTCATTAGCAATATGGAAATGCAAGAAGTAGCTCAGGCGGGATCTTTCTTTACCTGGGGAAATAATAGAGTTGGGGACAGGTATGTTGAGGAGAGGCTAGACAAAAATTTTGCCTCAGCTGAGTGGTTGAAAAAGTTCCCCAGGATGCAGGCCTCCAACTACTTCAGAACAGCCTTTGACCACAATGTCCTATTCTTTGATACTAATTCTGAGATATTTTAATTTAGCAGCAGTTGGGTGGAGTTGGAAGGGGTTCAAGAGGCAGTGAGAAAGGGATGGCATGTCTCTGTGGATGGATCTGTTATGTTTCAAGTGCATCAGAAGATAAAACACACCAGAATGGCTCTCCTAGCCTGGCACAAGCCAAGCCACAAAAACAATGAAAGACTGATCAAAGTCTTATCTGATAAATTGGCTGACATGAGAAATGAAGGGAATGACAGAAATTGGGAGGAGTGGGAAGATAGGAAGAGCCAACTTGACAAAGCATATCAGGAAGAAGAAAAGTTCTGGAGGTGTAAATCTAGAGCTCTATGGCTTAAAGCTAGGGATTGCAACTAAAACTTTTTTCATACTTCTGTCACCCAGCGGAGGCACACCAATTCAATCACTAAAATCTCAAGTCTCTATGGGGAGGTTTTCACTCATCAAGAGGACATCAAAAACCATATTTTCAGTTTCTATTCTGATCTTTTTGCATCTAAAGGATCAAGAGGGGGTGATGAGCTTCTGCAAAATATTTCAGTGTCTATCTCTGATGCTGATAAATTAGATCTGTTGGGATCAATGAAGATCTCGTTATGCACAAATCACGAATTCAATAGCAAAACGTAAACCTATGCGCGGCGGATCTAAAGGTTTGCGTAGAGAACTTACGGCTTAAAATTTGTGGCGATCTGGATGATTTTCTAGATGGCCGTACACAGCACACCAATGAATTGTTGACTGCAAATCGCGTTCTAGGATTGCACGAACAAGATCGGATAGAAAACCGGATCAAACGAGTGCAAAATGGATGAAGACAAGTTGCAGTCCTGGGACCTTACGGCAGCACGTGCGGGCGCGTGGATGATCGGACGGCTGCGATCTCGGCGGTGTTGGAAATCTCTCGTCGAGACGGTCGTCTGGGTATGCTACACATCTTGATCGGACCTCCGGTTAGTTCTGTACGACCAAATATATTTCGTCTCACTTTACCCAAAGGTCTTCTACTGTATATCTCAAGGGGTTCATGTCCATCTGGGTTGTGAACCACTTATTCTTGTTTTGCGAGTAACTGATAGCATGATCTTCGGTTCGCCCGATGACGACCCACACTATCTAATGCAAAACAACAAAACATAGAACTTGTTTAATCTAACATGTTTCTCTTTTATAACGGGTAAAAGTGTAATATCATCCAAAGCCAAGCTTTCAGTATATAACACTAACGATCTCCCACTTATACTTAAAGCTTTCACTTTTACAAGTATAGTCCTATCAATCTGTTATTCTAAAAGACCTATGTCAATCCTATCGCCATGCACTTGACTCCCATTCCTGTCACGTGTTTGACGAAGACCTTCTCCTGTAAACTCTTCGTGAAAGGATCAGCTAGGTTGTCCTCAGATGCAATCTTGGCAAAATCAACGTCTCATATACCAACTATCTCTCGGATCAGATGGTACTTGCGCTCTATGTGTTTACTTGCTCTGTGGGCTCGTGGTTCCCTTGAGTTTGCTACTGCTCCACTGTTATCACAGTACACGGTGATACCACGTGGCAAACTCGGAATCACTTCTAAGTCCACCAAGAAGTTTCTGAGCCAAACTGTCTCTTTTGCTGCCTCTGAGGCTGCTATGTATTCGGCTTCCATGGTGGAGTCTTCCACGCATTTCTGCTTAGCACTCCTCCATGAAATGGCTCCACCTCCCAAGGTAAACACATAACCAGAGGTTGACTTACTCTCGTCCCTATCTGACTAGAAATCAGAATCACTATAACCTAGAGGTAACAAGCTGTCTGCACGGTAAACTAACATGTACTCCTTAGTCTTTCTCAAGTACTTGAGTATATGCTTCACCGCAGACCAATGTTCCCTACCCGGATTACTTTGATATCTGGCTACTAAGCCAACGGCGTAGCTGATATCTAGCCTGGTACAAAGCATAGCATACATAAGACTTCCTACTGCCGATGCATAAGGAACTGTCTTCATGTCCTCAATCTCTTGAGGCGTCTTAGGAGACATCTCCTTAGAGAGAGGGATTCCTTTCCTGAAAGGCAAGGTACCTTTCTTGGAATCCTGCATGCTGAACCTAGCCAAAACAGTATCTATGTATGATGATTGGGATAAGCACAACATTCTCTTCTTACGGCCTCGTACGACCCTAATACCAAGAATGTGTCCTGGTTCTCCTAAGTCCTTCATATCAAATTGCTTAGACAACCACACCTTTACGTCTGACAACTCCTTCTTACTGTTTCCAATAAGAAGTATGTCATCCAC
This sequence comes from Striga hermonthica, assembly GCA_902706635.1. NCBI lineage: Eukaryota > Viridiplantae > Streptophyta > Magnoliopsida > Lamiales > Orobanchaceae > Striga > Striga hermonthica. The sequence continues at coordinate 22,300 of CACSLK010027771.1, read as the reverse complement.
GTACAGCACAAGAAACACCACCACGCTCCCACTGATTTTCTTGTACACACAGTGCTCATCTGGATATTGAGTGAACCCGTACGACTGGATCACCTCATTGAACCGAATATTCCAAGATCTCGAAGCTTGCTTCAATCCATAAATGGACGATTAAGCTTACACACTAGATGCTCACGTCATTTTGCAATGAATCCCTCTGGTTGCTGCATATAGATGTCCTCTTGAAGGTTTCCGTTAAGGAAAGCCGTCTTGACATCCATCTGCCATACGTCATAATCAATATGAGCGGCTACAGCCAAGAGAATCCGAATGGACTTAAGCATAGCTACTTGCGAAAAGGTCTCATCATAGTTTATACCATCAATCTGGGTATAACCTTTCGCAACAAGCCTAGCTTTGAAGGTTTGCACCTCTCCATCCGATCCTCTCTTTCTCTTGTAGATCCACTTACATCCAATGGGCCGTACCCCATTGGGTGGTTCTACAAGATCCCAGACCTGATTAGAGTCCATTGACCCCATTTCAGCATTCATTGCAACATTCCATGATTCTGCATCTTTATCTTGGAGTGCCTCATTGTAGGTTCTTGGGTCCGATTCTAGGTTTCTTGGAACTGAGCCCTTAGACTCTCCAAGACCTAACCATCGGTCGGGTAATTGAGAAACCCTCCCAATATGACGAGGTACTGTCTGCACTGGTACACTCTCAGTGTACCGTGTTGCAGTACTATGTAATGTATCTACTTGCGCACTCGGTGGGGAACTATCGACTTCACCCCTCAACTCCTCTAAGACTAGTCTACTCGCGGGCTTGTGATTCATAATATAGTCTTCTTCCAAGAATCTAGCGTTCGTGCTAACGATCACCTTCTAATCCTCAGGACTATAAAATAATCTACCTTTCATTCCCTTGGGATAGCCTACAAACACTCGTGCTTCTGAATGTTTCTCCAACTTGCCAGCTTCCTGCACTAACACGTGTGCAGGACTACCTCATACTCGAAACTGTAAGAAACTGGGCTTGCGCCCTTTCCACATCTCATAAGGAGTAGTTTCTACCGACTTTGAAGGAACCATGTTCAGAATATACACAGCTGTTTCTAAAGCCAATCCTCAGAAAGAATCTGGTAACTTTGAATAACTCATCATCGACCTGACCATTCCCATAAGAGTCATATTTCTTCGTTCTGCAACCCCGTTCTGCTGGGGCGTTCGGGTGCAGTCAATTGGGATTCAATCCCAGCTTCTGATAAATATGTCCTGAACTCTCCAAAGAGGTATTCGCCACCTCGATCAGATCGAAGCGACTTGATACTTTTACCATCTAGCTTCTCCACAACTGCCCAATACTCCTTGAATTTTTCAAAGCATTAGGACTTGCAGTGCAACAGATAAATGTACCCAAATCTCGAGTAATCATCTATAAAAGAGACAAAGTACTCGAAACCTCCTCTAGCCTGCATCGACATAGGACTACATAAATCAGAATGAATCAATCCTAGCACTTCTTGGCTCCTATACCCCTTTGCCGTAAACGGCCTCTTGGCCATCTTAACTTCTAGGTATGATTCGCAAGTTGGATAGTGCTCTTCCAATGGACCGAGAAGTCCACTGGCCACTAACTTTTGAATCCTCCTTAGGTTGATGTACCCAAGTCTAAGGTTCCAAAGATGCTTGATTCATACTCGAAGATTTCTTCCTCTTATTAGATTTAGTCGTGACATTATTTAATTCAGTTTGTTGCAGTGTGGGAGAGTTTGGTTTGAGAACATATAAATTTCCAACTAATGAACCAGAACAAATGAAACGCTTTCCATAACGAATAACAACCATGTCATCAAACGTAAACAAAAATCCATCTGAAACAAGTTTAGAAACTGAAACAAGATTCTTTCTAAAACTAAGAACATAAAGATAATGTCTCAAAACCAAAATACTACTATCAAAAGATAAAGTAACGTCTCCCACTGCAACAACTGCCACTTTCGTAGCATCGCCCATGTAGACGGTGATCTCTCCCTCCCTAAGCTGCCTGGTTTATTGGAACCCCTGCAATGAATTGCAGAAATGATCAGTGGCTCCAGTATCTACACACCAGGTTCTGGTAGATACAACCGCTAAACATGTTCTACGACATTAACGAGAGAGTTACCTTTTTTTAGGAGAGGGCAGTCGACCTTCTAGTGTCCTGACTTGTTGCACTTGTGGCATCTACCTTTCGGCTTCTTTTCCACAGACTGAGGGGGCGTTTGCTGTACCACCGGGGCATCCTGCACATTTTTCTTTCCTGCAGACTTCTTTCTCTTCCTGCCCTTGTGAGGCCTGGAAGGTCCAGCCTGCTCGGCAACCAGTGCGTGAGGCGCCTGAGTGAATAAGGCCTCCGCCTACTGAAGCTCTGCTAACAGTTCTAGAAGAGCCACATGCATCTTGTGCATGTTGTAGTTCAACCAGAACTGATCAAAGCTCTTCGGCAGAGATTGGAGCATGATATCAACCTGGGTTTCCCCGTCGATAAAACCTCCCATAACCTCAAGCTCATTGAGTAGCGCCATAACCTTGAGAGCATGCTCCCTTACGGGTGTGCCCTCTGCCATGCGCGTAGTCATCAAAGCACTCATAGCCTCTTGCCTAGCAGCCCTAGACTGGTGTCCGAACAGATTCCTGAGATTGAGAAGTATATCTGCCGCAGTGTTCATAGATTGATGCTGATGTTGAAGAACATTTGACATAGATACCAGAATGTAACACTTCACCATCTCATCAACCTTTTTCCACCGGACATACTCCCCTTTCTCATGCTCAGGAGCATCAGCCGCGGGCTCTGTCGGGCAAGCCTTAGTAATCGTAAACTTATAACCTTCAACAGTCAACACAATGTCTAAGTTCCTCTTCCAATCAATGTAATTAGGACCAGTAAGTTGATTTTCTTTTAGAATGACAGATAACGGATTGAACGACATGATGAATATATGAGAAACACGAAAATAACTTTACAGATTAAACACATTTGAATTTAACAGTTAATATTGATATCCTCAAAACAATATTAACTTAAATTCACCGACATCTCAAAATACCGAGAGTTAATGCATGATGCTAGGGCAACTCTACACAACTCAACATTCGCAAGAGAAGGGCTTTCAAAGGCCCATTAATTTCCATAAGTCAAAACCAAATTCATGACGAACGAAATTAATAGTCGATCTCCATTTAGCCATGCAATAAATTCAGGGACCCCGAGAGGAGTTATAAATAAATCGCATTCTAAGTGAATCCCATTTCTCGATCCTGGTTTCATAAGAATTCGATTGTACTTCATCCGAGGGGAAGCCCGTACTCTCTCATAAGACTCCCTCTAATCGTCTAATTAGAAATTCGTCCTGGTAATTTCTTACAATTAATTTTAGCGATGTCACCCGAGGGGAAGCCCATAACCGCAATTAATTGATTTACCGAAAAATTAGAAATAGAGGCCTTAGGAATTATACAATTAACTTTAATTTAAAATCCCTTCTCAAACTTAGTATAATTTAAATGAGGATTTTTACTTATTTAAATATTTATGCAATTCTAAATTAATCCAATGTAAATGCAATAATTAATTAACATGCATAATTAAATATGCAATTCTAAATTAATCCCATGCAAGTACAATAATTAATTAACATGTATAAATAAATAAATAAATAATTAATGGCATTATGAATTTAAATAAATAAATAAACAAATCCACTATTATGGCCATTATATATTGAGTTCCCATAAACAAGGAAACCTTGTATATTCTTTCCCTATTCAACTGGAACTCTCACTGCAGTAGAATCCTTGTAGATCTTGTACTGCTTGGACATCAAGTAAACCTCTCCACAGCCGTCAGCCCGCCGTCACCACCGGTGGTTGGAAAATATATTTTTCTTTTCGGGCTTCGTCCCTGTTGGTCTTTCGAGGCTCTTTGATCTCTTGTGATCTCCCGGCAATTAATCCACGATCACAACATGAAAAATATAATTTACAAAATTACATAATGGATTTACAAAAAACATAATCCGATTCTAGATCCAACGAACGGATGTACATGTTTTCTAAACAAAATAATTAAATAAATCTGGTCAACCCCCGGGCGAATAATTATTACAAACATTCATCCATCAAATTCCTCGAAATGTCTGAGGCTTTAAAAACAAATTTAAAACCATACATCACATTCATCAACATTCATCAAACACATAATCGGCCATAATAGTAGATTAAACTAATTCCTGCAAAACCGAGTTATGCGAATATAATTCAATTTATGGCTGCATTTGTACACATCTTGACAAATAAAGCCGTAAAAATTTGAACTTGTACACAACGAATTAAACCAAGCTCTGATACCACTTGTTGGGATCCATGAAGATCTCGTTATGCACAAATCATGAATTCAATAGCAAAACGTAAACCTATGCGCAGCGGATCTAAAGGTTTTTGCGTAGAGAACTTACGGCTTAAAATTTGTGGTGATCTGGTTGATCTTCTGGATGGTCGTACACAGCACACCAATGAATTGTTGACTGCAAATCGCGTCCTAGGATTGCACGAACAAGATCGAATTGAAAATCGGATCAAACGAGTGCAAAACGGATGAAGACAAGTTGCAGTCCTGGGACCTTGCGGTGGCACATGCGGGCGCGTGGGTGGTCGGACGGCTGCAATCTTGGCGGCGTTGGAAAGCTCTCATTGAGGCGGTCATCTGGGTCTGCTGCACGTCTTGATCGGACCTCCGGTTAGTTCTGTATGACCAAATATATTTCGTCTCACTTTACCCAAAGGTCTTCTACTGTATATCTCAAACACCTCTTAATCTTGTACCAGTGGAACAACAAGAAGAAGATAATGTTCGAATGGGAACTGAGAGAGAGAAGAGAGGCGTGGGGCGTGATTTCCAAGATGTGTAATTCTCATCTCTTCCCCTGAGCTTAATGATGTATATATAGAGCTACAGTAGGGATCCTTAAGAGATTAGGATTAGGGCTCTTTAATTAATTAAAATACTTGTGGACCAAGCCACTTATTTTAGTTAATTAAAAAATATTAAATGGGCCACCAACATAATATTATTGCACTCTCTTTTCCTAGACCAATTTACAATTGAGACTCCAATAATAGTTACTCGATTTATCTCCCCATGTTTAAGATATAATGTCCATTAATTAATTCGATTACTGACAATCAAGAATTAATTAATTTATTATTATTTCACCGAAGCTAACGCTCGTTCATCACATTATTACTATGTCGGAATTTAATCCACCTGCAGGGTTTAGCATAATAATCCTTCATGAACTCACTCTGGGGACATGATCAAACTAACACACATGGGGGCCGTAAATTTCCTAACAGCACATCTTACATGTAGCAATATTACCCAAGACAGCGGGTCTATTGGCCCAGTTCACTAAGCCTCACCCATGTGAATCAAAGTAATAAATACTACACATATATGTCTGTTTAGTATCTTACGGGTTAAGAGTACGCAGTAATTAACCGAGGCCTAGTTCGTTTACGACGATCAGTATAAAACGAACTGCTCCTCTCTGGGATCCTGTTCAATACATAAATGTACTATTGCAATTAATCAGTCAAGACAAACTATACAGTTGACACTACAACCGTTCGCAATGGGGTGTTCATGTCCATCTGGGTTGTGAACCACTTATTCTTGTTTCGCGAGTAACTGATAGCATGATCTTCGGTTCGCCCGATGGCGACCCACACTATCTAATGCAAAACAACAGAACGTAGAACTTGTTTAATCTAACATGTTTCTCATTCATAACGGGTAAAAGTGTAATATCATCCAAAGCCAAGCTTTCAGTATATAACACTAACAAGATCTTACTAAGCCTTTCAGTGAGGAAGAAATAAAAGCTGTCATTTTTAACATGGATCAGAGAAAGCCCCAGGTGATGATGGTATGACTGCTATTTTCTTTCAAAAATTCTGGCACATTGTGAAAGCTGATGTTTGTAAAGTTGTGTGTAGTTTCTTCTCTTCTGGCCACCTGTTGAAAAGCTGGAAACATACTGTTATGACATTAATTCCTAAATGTATTTATCCTGAATCTTTGAGTATTTATAGACCCATTAGCTTGTGTGGGGTTCTTTACAAGGTGATTGCAAAGTTACTGGTTGATAGACTTAAATCTTATCTGGATGTTTGTATTAATCATTCTCAAACTGCTTTTGTGCCTGGGAGGTTGCTGATTGATAATGTTGTAATTGCTCACGAGGTTTTCCATTATCTCCATAGACATAGGTCAGGATCTCAAGTTTTTATGGCTTTAAAATTAGATATGGAGAAGGCATATGACAGGGTGGGGTGGGAGAGTGTCAGAAAGGTGATTGGGATGATGGGGTTTCATTGTAGGTTCATAAATTGGGTGATGAATTGCATTGCTGCTCCCACCTTCTCTTTTATTCTGAATGGTAGAGTTTGTGGTTATGTTAAAGCATCTAGTGGGATAAGATAGGGGGACCCCTGTCTCCCTACCTGTTCCTTTTGGTGTCTGAGATTTTTTCAGCTTGTTTGAGTCAGAAAGTTTCCTCAGGTGTTTTCAGAGGCATTAAAATCTGTAAAGAGGGCCCTATGATCTCACATTTACTGTTTGCTGACGATGCCTTAGTGTTCTGCAAGGAAGATGAAGCTCATGCAGAGATGTTGTTGGAGATTCTTTCTAAGTATCAACTATTTGCTGGCCAGAAAGTGAACTTGAATAAATTTTCTATCTTCCTGAACAAGAATGGTTCTACAAAGTTGAGTTCAAGATTATCTTTGATTCTTGATGGGGTGCAAGTCAAGAGATCATCCAGGTACCTTGGCTTACCCCTTGGAGTTGGAGTTTCTAAGATAGACACTTTTCAGTTTGTTGTGGATGTTGTGAGAACTAGAATCAGTAGTTGGAAGAACCATTTCTTATCAACTGCAGGGAAAGAAGTGCTTGTGAAAAGTGTTATGTCTGCTCTGTCTGTATTTGTAATGTCCTGCTTTGTCCTGTCTGTTAGTGTGTGCAAAGAAGTGTGCAGGTTGCTGGCCAATTTCTGGTGGCAGAAGGGAGGGAATAGTGAGAAGGGTATGCACTGGATTGCGTGGGATAAGCTCTCTCTCCCTAAAATTGAAGGTGGTTTGGGCTTCAAAGACATAAAACTGTTTAATAAAGCTTTAATTCTGAAACAATTATGGAGAATTTTTGAACAGCCTTATTTGCTTGTGAGTCAACTGCTCATGAAGAAATACTTTAAAAACTGATCCATGTTTGAGTGGCAGAATACTGGAGGGGCTTCTTGGCTGTGGTCTTCATGGGCTTCCTTTCTCCCTGACCTCCAAAAGTTTGTGAAGATCAATATCAGAAATGGGGAAAACACTTTTATCAATGATGATAATTGGGTGCATGGCTTGCACTGCATCAAACCTGAGATCAGAGTGGAGATTGATGGGAATATGTTCAAGGTCAAAGATCTGCACATGGCACGTGGTGTCCAGTGGGACAGTTCTCTGGTAAGAGCCTTGTTTAATCAGGAAGTTGCTTAGAAAATTCTATCTATTAAATCTCTAAACCCTAATGTGGCTGATAAAAAACAAAGTGAGCTAGTGGTGAAGGGAAGATTCTCTGTGAACAAAGCTTATGGGGAACTTCTAAGTGCAAGGATGGGGACAAGTTTTTTGGCAGAAGGCAGTGTGCTAGCTGGGGGAAATAGAAGAGCCAGAAGGAGAATTTGGGAGCTTAAGATGATGGGGAAGATAAAACACTTATATGGCAAGCTGCTTCTAATATTCTCCCAGTAAGTTCAAATCTGCTGAAAAGGGGAGTTGTAGTAGATGCCATATGTGGGGTTTGTGGGAAGAAACCAGAGACCCAGGAGCATGTCCTTTTTTCCTGCAGGAAAGCTGATAGGGTGTGGAGGCTTGCCCCAGTCAACTGGAACAGAGTGCAACTAGAGCAATTGTCCTTCAAGCAATGGTGGTGGTGGATCAGTACTATGAAGCATGATGATATTTCTAAAGACAGGATCCAACTCTCCACTTACATTTGTGGTGGCTCTGGCGGGCTAGAAATTTGTGGGTCTTTGAGAGGCAGTGGCAATTGGAGGAGTGGATTATCAAGACTGCAGCAAGAGACTGGATTGATTTTAAAGCCAGCAACTGTAATGACTAACAGGTTTTGCAGTACTGCTTTGTCTAGGTCTTGTGTCAGTGGGCTAGGTAGTGTTGCTGGTAATCTGTGTTAAGTTTTTGTGCAGTTGTTTGCTCTGGCTTGGTGTGTATTTAGCTGGTCTTTTGTTTTGCTTTTTTCAGTCAGATTACTTTATGTTGTGTCTGTCTGGGACTGGTCCTCTTGGTTTTTGATGTTGGTGGTCATTTTAGTGTGTATTTTGTTGGCTTAGGCAAGCTTGTGGTCTTGTCCTCTCATGCTTCCCAGGCTTTAGGGGTTTTTCACTTGTAAGACATTACCCTTTTTGGGTCATTTATGGAGTTCGTGAAATCGTTGGGAAAAAAAAAAAATATTTTTAGCACACATATATGAAAAAATTGTTTGGTATTAACACACAAGGACATGTAGTTCAACGGTATTATCCTCTAGCTTTGAGTATGACATTCGGGATCATAACCCCGCATCTCCAAATATATATATTTTTTTTGTAATTTACAAATTAATTAATTTTTTATAATTTTGAATTTAATATATATTTATTGTGTAAGTGAAATCAAATATCGTTATATTTACTCAAGTTTTTCACATATTGATCAAGTTGCATCTTTTCTATTTATTACTTTTTTGGATTTTTTACTTTGTTTATTTAATTTTATTTGTAATACTTATTTACAGGTATGCAAAATGATATAATATAAGTATCGTAGATATGTTAGGTAATTGTTAAATTTAAAAGATTTTTAAATCACATGTGCAGATTAACATTTCACATCGAAAATATATTTATATAAACGTATATGTCAATTTTTTATACAACATTATATTTTATTTTGAATAATTATTACTTAAAATTAAAAAGAAAATTCACTAAAATACATTTTATTGCAAAATAAAAACAATGTTGAAAACTTAAAGAAATGATTGATTTTTACGACCTTATTTTTTTAATCTTATATCACATTTACCATATTCAATTTATTTTTAACATAAATATATGAAAAATTCATTTGGTATTTAAACATAAGGAGATGTAGCTCAACGGTATTATCCTCGGGCTTTGAGTATGACATTCGGGTATCGAAACCCCACATCTCCAAATACATTTTTTTTTTTCGTAATTTACAAATTAATTCACTTTTTATAATTTTGAATTTAATATATTTATTGTGTAATTGAAATATAATATAGTTATATTTGCTCAAGTTTTTCACATAGTGATCGGATTGCATTTTTTGTACTTATTACTTTTTCCAGATTTTTCACTGTGTTTATTTAGTTTTATTTGCAATACATATTTACATGTATGGTAAATGATTTAATATAGATATCATAGATATGTTAGGTAATTAAAAATTTATATGATTTTAAAATCACATGCGCATATTGACATTTCACATCGTAAATATATTTACACACATGTATATATTAATTTTTCGATAACATTTTATTTTATTTTGAAAATTATTACTCCAAATTAATATAAATACACTCAAATACATTTTAATTTAAAATAAAACAATGTCAAAGACTTAAAAAAGTGATTGATTTTTTAAGACTTTACTTTTTAATCTATTATCACATTTTCCATATTCAATTTATTTTTAGCACACATATATGAAAAAAAAAAGTTTGGTATTAAATCATAAGGAGATATAGCTCAACGGTATTATCCTCTAGCTTTGAGTATGACACTCGGGGACCGAAACCCCGCATCTCCATATATACATATATATTTTATTGTAATTTACAAATTAATTAATTTTTTACAATTTTGATTTTAATATATATTTATTGGGTATTTGAAATCTAATATCGTTATATTTGCTCAAATTTTTCACATAGTGATCGGATTGCATCTTTTCTATTTATTACTTTTTCGGATTTTTCACTTTGTTTATTTAATTTTATTGAAATACTTATTCACAAGTATGCTAAATGATTTTAATATAGATATCGTACATATGTGAGGTAATTGTAAATTTAAATTATTTTAAAATCACATGCGCATATTGACATTTCACATCGTAAATATATTTATATATATATATATATATATGTCTATATCAGTTTTCTAAATAACATTTTATTTTATTTGGAAAAATTTATTACTACATATTAATATAAATGTACTAAAAATACATTTTAGTTTAAAATAAAAACAATGTTGAAGACTTAAAAAAGTGTCTGATTTTTTTAAGACTTTACTTTTTAATCTTTTATCACATTTTTTGTATTCAATTTACTTTTAGCACACATATATGAAAAAAAATTAAAGTATTTAAACACCAGGATATGTAGTTCAATAGTATTATCCTCTAACTTGGAGTATGACATTCGGGATTGATATCTCGCATCTCCAAATATATATTTTTTTTGGTCATTTACAAGTTAATTCATTTTTTATAATTTTAAATTTAATATATATTTATTGTGTAAATAAAATCTAATATCGTTATATTTGCTCATGTTTTTCACATAGTGATCGGATTGCATCTTTTCTATTTATTACTTTTTCGGATTTTTCACCTTGTTTATCTAATTTTATTTGTAATACTTATTTACAAGTATGCTAAATGATATATATAAGTATCGTAGATATCTTAGGTAATTTTTAAATTTAACGGATTTTAAAATCACATGCGCAGATTGACATTTCACATCGAAATTATATTTATATTAACATATATATCAATTTTTTTTTAACATTATATTTTTCTTTTGGAATAATTATTACTTAAATTAAAAAAAATTACTAAAATACATTTTACTGCAAAATAAAAACAATGCTGAAGACTTAACAAAATGATTGATTTTTTAAGACATTTTTTTTTTGTTTTATATCACATTTACCATATTCAATTTATTTTTAACATGCATATATGAAAAATTCATTTGGTATCTAAACATAAGGAGATGTAGCTCAACGATATTATCCTCGAGCTTTGAGTATGACATTCGGGGATCAAAACCCGCATCTCCAAATATATTAATTTGTTTTGTAATTTACAAATTAAATCATTTTTATAATTTTGAAATTAATATATTTATTGTGTAATTAAAACCTAATATCGTTATATTTGCTCAAGTTTTTAACATAGTGATCGGATTGCATCTTTTCTATTTATTACTTTTTCCATATTTTTCACTGTCTTTAATTAATTTTATTTGCAATACTTATTAACAAGTATGGTAATGATTTTAATATAGATATCTTAGATATATTAGGTAATTGTAAATTTAAATGATTCTAAATTCACATGCGCATATTGACATTTCACATCGTAAATATATTTATATATGTATATATCAATTTTTTAAATAACATTTTATTTTATTTTAAAAATTTATTACGGCAAATTAATATAAATGTACTAAAAATACATTTTAGTTTAAAATCAAAACACTGTCGAAGACTTAAAAAAGTGATTGATTTTTTTAAGACTTTACTTTTTAATCTTTTATCACATTTTCTATATTCAATTTATTTTTAGCACACATATATTGTAAAAATTATTTGGTATTTAAACACCAGGAGATGTAGTTCAACGGTATTATCCTCTAACTTGGAGTATGAAATTCGAGATCAAAATCCCGCATCTCCAAATATTTTTTTTTTTTGTAATTTACATATGTATTCATTTTTTATAATTTTGAATTTAATATATATTTATTGTGTAAATGAAATCTAATATCGTCATACTTGCTAATGTTTTTCACATAGTGATTGGATTACATCTTTTCTATTTATTATTTGTAATACTTATTCACAAGTATGCTAAATGATATAATATGAGTATCGTAGATATGTTAGGTAATTGTTAAATTTAAAGGATTTTTAAATTACATGGCAGATTGACATTTCACATCGAAAATATATTTATATAAACGTATATATCAATTTTTTATACAACATTATGTTTTATTTTGAATAATTATTACTTAAAATTAAAAAAAAATCACTAAAATATATTTTAGTGCAAAATAAAAATAATGTTGAAGACTTAAAGAAACGATTGATGTTTTAAGACTTTATTTTTTTAATCTTATATCACATTTACCATATTCAATTTATTTTTAAAATACATATATGAAAAAATCATTTGGTATTAAACATAAGGATATGTAGCTCAACGGTATTATCCTCGGGCTTTGAGAATGACATTCGGGGATCGAAACCCGCATCTCCATTTTTTTTTTTTGTAATTTACAAATTAATTTATTTTTTACAATTTTGAATTTAATATATATTTATTGTGTAAGTGAAATCTAATATCGTTATATTTGCTCAAGTTTTTCACATAGTGATCGGATAACATCTTTTCTATTAATTACTTTTTCGAATTTTTCACTGTGTTTATTTTATTTTATTTGTAATACTTATCACAAGTATGCTAAATGATATAATATGAGTATCGTAGATATGTTAGGTAATTGTTTAATTTAAAGGATTTTGAAATCACATCCGCAGATTGACATTTCACATCGAAAATATATTTATATAAACGTATATATTAATTTTTTATAAAATTATATTTCCTTTTGAATAATTATTACTTAAAATTAAAAAGAAATCACTAAAATACATTTTAGTGCAAAATAAAAACAATTCTGAAAACTTAAAAAAAAAATGATTGATTTTTTAAGACGTTATTTTTTTAATCTCATATCACATTTACCATATTCAATTAACATACATATATGAAAAATCATTTGGTATTTAAACATAAGGAGATGTAGCTCAATGGTATTATTCTCCTGCTTTGAGTATGACATTTGGGGATCGAAACCCCGCATCTCCAAATATTTTTTTTTTGTAATCTACAAATTAATTTATATTTTAAAATTTTGAATTTAATATATAATTATTGTGTAAGTGAAATCTAATATCGTTATATTTGCTCAAGTTTTTTCACATA
>CACSLK010027770.1:17074-37466 GCA_902706635.1 Striga hermonthica | reverse complement strand
GTGGACTTAACTCCCACAAGGGCAAGTGACTTGAGCACAGGTGAGAAAGTATCACCCACACGTGGATCCATTTTGACACCAGCTTTGAAAAGAATAGCACAAATGGTAGATGGATAAAACAGCAATTTGTGGGGCTTGAAAATTTCCGCAAATGACACCACGACATCAATTACCGAACCAACATCAAAAGGAACGCCATTGAGAATGCGGTATATAACATGGGCCTGAGTAGGAGTTACAAACTGTTTGTGTGAAGTCGGTGTCAAGTTCGATGCTCCAATTTTTTGTAGTGCATTCACAGGAGGAGTGAGACTCTTGACAAACAGTCCTGGAGCAAGCCACTTATTCAATGACCCACCAGTCAGAGTGTGGGCAACTTCATCCAGATCATCAGTGAGTGGAGAGAGAGAGAGGAACTTTCAGCCATACCAGACACAGAGTTAATTACAGATGGAGAAAACACAACGATACTATTCCAAACAAAAACCTTATGAAACTTCATGGATCTGGGGTCAGAAACAGAAGTGGTCAGGCTCGAATAGAATTCAGCAACAAGTTGAGGACAGTATTTACCCACAGACGTCACAGATCCTTCAAGACCAACCTTTTTCAGCAGCTCAAGCAAGCGAAGTTGTTCAAAGTGCTCACTCACAATCGTCCTCTCAGGACGAAATTTCATTTGAGAAAATATATCGAAGAACCGAGTTTCAGACATAGGAGAGTAATATTTACGGGAGAAAGCATTACCAATATCAAGTGGAGTATCTGAACCGTCACCTTCAACATCATCGATGGTTTTCTGTGCAACATCAGGGAAACTTCCTTAGGCAATCGCAACTTGGTTGTCGGATTTTTCAGGTTCACCAGTATAACCATCGATTTCTTTCTCTGCAGAATCACCATCAGAATCTGGAGATGATTCTTCTCCTGATTTCGTGACATAAGGAGTTTCAGTAGTAGGTTCAGGAATAGAAACGACTTTCTTCGCCTTTTTGGGTTTAGCTCCAGAGGGTGTTGGGATCTTCTTGCGCTTCTTCTGAGATTTGATGGCGGAAGGGGAATCCTTTTCTCCTTTCTCACTGGTATTACCACCTTCAGGTTTAGAGCCCTTTGTTGTAGAGGATTTTTTAGGGCTTGGTGAAACCCTAGGCGCGACTGGTTCAGATGGTTGAGTATTTTCAGTTGTCGTGGTTGAAGGAGTGGGGTCCTGTAGAGATTTTGTGCTCTGGCTTTGACGAGTTGAGCGCCGAGATGGTTGAGGAAAATTCTTCTTTGGCTTCACGATTCCCTGCTTGGATTTTGACATGATAACCAAAAACGATTTCTCACAAGTATGGAATGTTAGAAGATTTTGGGGAGTGAAAATAATCCAATGATTTTAGGAGATAGACATAAAAGGTGGCAAGGTGATATAGGGAACCGAGATTTCGGTTATCGAGATATGTGATAAGACGGTTCAGCTCAAAATTCGAATTTCAAATAAATGGAAACCATTCGCCACTTAATGCTCAAGAAAACTGTTTCCTCCAAAAAGATTACTTACAAAAATTAATTAACACAGCTACCATATATATAGAATGAAGTTTCAGACGAAAATATCATCCAACCAAAAATAATTTTAGGCTCAAGATCGAAACAATATAAATCACCAAAAAAAAAAACTGGATGCACATGCCTAAATAGAATATTTAACATGCAATACCCTAGAATCTTCAAGTCACGCAATATTGAAAAAATCCATTAATTGATTGGCCCACAAATCTTTCCAAATCAATTCGAGGCAAGCTCGACACTATCAAGATGATGAGAAAATAAATTCTATTCATGCACAACTCAACCCATATTGCTCCCACTTTTATATAACATGGAATTTATATAAGTTCGTTCAACACTTTCTCTTAGCAAAAAAATGAAATTTTCGTTCGCAACTCAGCCCCAATACTAATGATGAACTTACTCCGTTCTATGAACTTACACACCAATTCACTTACTAACATCAACTATACACCAATGTCAAGCCCATTGCTTGAGGTGTGAATCATCCCGCAAAAAGTTTTAATTTTGAACAAGCTGAGAAGATATCTGGATGGTCAGCCTTATTCCACCAGAGAACGTTCATTCTTAGAATGTTTACCTGTAGCTATCACACCTCGATTATTGTTAAGCACGTAACTCGTTTCACAGGTGATCAAGGAAACACCTCATGTGATAGTTGCCCGATGCCTATTTTCATGAGAGCAGCTCTTACAAGTGTATTAAAATGATCATCATGACGAGCTCTTACAAACTGACCAGTTAGAATTCATAGACCACCAATCAAAAAACTCAACAATAATCGATCAGAGAAGAATTCCAAGGATGAACCTACATACTAAAATGCCTAAAATGCAGAAGAGATCCTATATGCAAAAGACACGATATACTTATATATAGAGATGCAACTGACACAATGCATAAATTATACAGCACATATTCTTAAAGATTTTCTCAGGGACAAAAATCGTTTCGAATCAAGAACTTTTGTGAAAATATCAGCAAGTTGATCATCTGTAGGTACATGATCCAACAAAATAATCCCATCTTCTACCAAATTACGAATACAATGATAACGAATGTCAATATGCTTGGTACGAGAGTGTTGGACAGGATTTTTTGAAATATTTATAGCACTAGTGTTGTCACAGAAAAGTTGAGCCGTGAACGTTCATACCATACTCAGATAAAATTTGTTCCATCCATACTAACTGTGAACAGCAGCTTCTAGCGGCAATGTACTCAGCCTCAGCAGTGGAAAGGGAGATGCAATTTTGTTTCTTGCAGAACCAAAATACCAAGTTTGATCCTATGTAAAAACACCCACCAGAGGTGCTTTTTCAATCATCAAGATTTCCAGCCCAGTCAGAGTCACAATAACCTGCAAGGTGTAAGTTCGTATCAGCATAGTAGAATAGACCATACTCTGATGTACCTCAAATGTACTTAATGATATGCTTGACTGCTTTCATATATGATTCCTTGGGGATAGCCTGATACCTGGCACACAATCCAACACTAAAGCAAATGTCAGGTCTACTAGCAGTGAGGTATAGAAGACTACCAATCATACTTCTGTATAGATTTTGATCAACAGATGTACCTTCATCATCTTTGGACACTTTTACATGAGTGCCCGTGGGAGTTTGAGGACTTTTAGCATTTTCAACACCAAACTTTTTAACAAGGTTTTTTGCATATTTACCCTGATGCAAGAAAATACCATCTTTACCTTGCTTTACCTGAAGTCCAAGGAAGTATGAAAGTTCACCTACGAGACTCATCTCGAATTCAGACGACATAAGTTTAACAAAGTGATTGACCAGCTTCTTGGATGTTGATCCAAAGATGATGTCGTCGACGTAGATTTGAACAGCCAATAGGTCCTCATTCATTCGAAGAGCAAAAAATGTCTGATCTACTCCTCCTCTCTTGAATCCCTTTTCCAGAAGGTACATGGTAAGACGTTCATACCACGCACGAGGCGCTTGCTTCAATCCGTACAATGCTTTCTTAAGTCTTTAGACATGATTCGGATTCTTGGGATCTTTGAACCCTTCTGGATGCTTAACGTATGCCTCTTCATGTAATATCCCATTCAGAAATGCAGACTTCACGTCCATCTGATAAACAATGAACTTCATTAGACAAGCAATAGATAGAAATATGCGTACAGATTCAAGTCTAGCAACGGGGGCAAAGGTTTCATCAAAATCAATCACTTGAGTCTGAGTGTAGCCTTGAGCAACTAGTCTCACCTTATTACGCGATACATTCCCGAACTCATCAGTTTTTATCTTGAAGATCCACTTTGTTCCGATAACATTTCCTGATGAAGGTTCATGGACTAACTCCCAGACATCGTTTCTAGTGAATTGCTCCAGTTCTTCCTGCATGGCTAAGATCCAACACTCGTCTTTCAGGGCTTCTTTAGCATTCTTGGGTTCAATCAATGAGGTGTAGCAGGCATAATGAGAAACGCCCATAAGTTCTTTGACTGACGTCTTCGATTTTCTGGTTACTCTCTCATTTTTGTCACCAATGACTTGCTCGGATGGATGGTATTTCTGAACCCTTAAGGGAGGATCACGCATAGGTAGCACAGAACCTTCTTGAGTCGCAGGGACAATGTAGTCAGTTGATGTTTCAGCATCCCCAACTGAAGGTTCAGTTAACTCCTTGTCCGCAGAACTCTTAACATCATGAGTATCTTGCAATTCCTCAACATTTTCAAACTGATTACAAGATACAAAAGAACTAACTTGAGAATTTTTTTCATCAAAGATTACGTTTATGGACTCAATTACAATGTAGGTACTTGTGTTGTAAACACGGTACGCTCGACTATTGTTAGAGTAACCAAGAAAGAATCCAATATCTGATTTTGCACCGAACTTCCTAAGTTGTACACGATCATTATAGATAAAACATTTACACCCAAAAATATGCAAGTGACTGAGGTTAGGACTCTTACCTTTCCAGAGTTCATATGAAGTCAGACCAATACCTCGGCGAAGGTACACTCGATTCACTAGGTAGCATGATGTATTGATTGCCTCAACCCACCATCTAGAAGAAATGTTTTTGGAGTTTAACATGACTCTGGCCATTTCTTGTAGAGTACGATTCTTCCTTTCAACAACTCCATTTTGCTGTGGAGTTTTAGGAGCTGAGAACTCGTGACTAATACCCATAGAATCACAAAATTCTGCAAACTCATAATTTTCAAACTCTCTTCCATGATCACTTCGAATACTTATTATGGGAAAGCCTTTCTCAGTTTGAACCTTCAAACAAAGTGACTTAAAGGCAGAGAATGTGTCAGACTTTTCACGCAAAAAATCAACCCAAGTATATAGAGAGAAATCATCAACGCACACAAAAATTTACTTTTTACCTTGATAACTTTCTACCTGAATGTGACCCATGAGATCCATGTGAAGAAGCTCTAGGATCTGTTTAGAAGCAATATGGTTCAGTGACTTGTGGGATGTCCTTGTTTGCTTACCTAGTTGACAAAGTTTGCAAATTGGCTGGTCCTTCATAGCAATCTTTGGAACATTCCTGACTACACCTGCATTAGTCAATTTGACAAGGTGAGAGTATCCAATATTCCTTAAGCGTTGATGCCAGATTTCAGGTTCGCTCACATTTGAGAAAAAACATTTTTCATTAAAATCAACAAGATAACAGTTATCCGTTGAACTAGAACCTGTAAGTACACAAGAACCTTCACTGTCTTTCACATAACACTTATCACATGAGAAACTGACACTAAGGCCTTAATCACAGAGTTAACTCACACTCAAAAGATTTGCCTTTAGTTCAACAACAAGTAACACATCAGTTAATTTAGGTATTCCACCCAAATTTAAACAGCCTGTTTTAATAACCTTATTGCTCAAACCATCACCGAATGTGACTTCCCCATTTGAACAGGACCGAATGTTCATCAAGTAAGAAGGTTCCCCAGTCATGTGTCTAGAGCAGTCGCTGTCCAGATACCATTTACCTTTCAAGGAAGTCCTGAGGGACAGAAAAGAGGCAAAACAGTTGAAGGAATTCCTAGCAACCCACACTTGATGAGTTTTAGCACGGTTATTTGGGAGAGTTCTGACATGAACCTTCACTGGAATGCCAGACTGATTCCAACCCCTAACATTACTTGTACAAAGATCATGCTGCATTTTATAACATTTGGGTCTTATGTGACCAGTTACACCACAGTAATGACAGATAGGAACAAAGTTATAGTGAGTTTTACTAACAAGTTTCTGCAGAGGTGAATGAGCCTTCAAAGGAGATTTTGAAGATAGAGGTTTACTTACAGTGCTTTTGACAACCCTGTCAAACACATTTCTGGAAGGTTTCCCATTAAGGTTCATGCCTCCAATTTCAAGTTTGTCCCCAAATCCAAGGTCAGCATGTCGTGTACTCGAAGTCCCAGTTGAGGATTCTGGATTGTTCTCCTTGCCCGTGTACCCTATTCCAGTAAGATCACCATGTTGTTTTTCCAAGGTGAGAAGTTCATTCAGGTCTGCTTTTCCTTTGTTTAGTTTTCAAACGACCTCTGTAGTTCGGTTCAACTCAGCAGAATTGCCTTCAGTTTACTTTCCATGCTAGCATGTTCGTTCATCAGTCGATCAGCTTCATTTTTCAGCAGCACGATTTCCTGTTTCTGTTCCGCAAGAAGTTTCTGAGCAGAAAATAGTCTGGTCCTCAAGCATTCAATGGTATGAGCCTTCTCCAGTCCGTCTTGTTTAGCAAGTTTGACACTGCTCTCAAGGATGCAGGTTCGAGCCTTTGCAGTATCCAGTTCACACTCTTTAGTAGCAGTGGAAGCGGATGCTTGTTCAGCACCCTGTTTGCTCTTGAAAGTCTAAACACTTCATTTTGAAGCTTCTGTAGAGCTTCAGATGCTTGAGCACATTTTTCCATAGCAAGTAAATGTACTGGATCTACACACACATTTTGATCTGCTTCATCTTCAGATGCTTCAGTTTCTTTTACACTTTCTTCAAACTTGGTTGGAGCATGAGAAGTGGTGAGATACATGAACTTCTTGACTGAGGTATGAACTGCCATGTTGCTAGTGTGCGAAGAAGGTTCGTATGTGCCTTCTTCATCTGAATCTTCCCAGGTTGCCTTCAGTGACTTATTCTTCTTCTTAAAATTAGCACACTCATACAGGAAGTGTCCAAAGCCTCAACACTCCCTGCATTGATCCTTCTCAACTTTTTGTGAATCGAATTTTGGGAGTGGCATACTACTTTTCTTGTCCTGCACCACATTCTTGCTGAAATTGTTCCCCTTTTTTTTCCAGCAAATTTGTTCTTGTACAGCCTTTGACTCATCTTTCCATAGTTTCGCGTGATTAGAGCTAGTGCTTCTTTCAGCTCACTATCATCTGCCAACGGACCTTCATCGTCATCGCTTTCTTCTCTTTCCTCGACTACAACAGCTTTAAGAGCTAAGCCCTTACTTTTGACTTTGTCATAATTGTTGTTGATTTCAAACGTCATGAGCTCTCCAAGAAGTTCATCAACATCCAACGATGCCACTCTTTGGAAACTTTCAAGAGCTGTGATTTTCTCTCTAAACCTGGGAATGACGGTTCTCATAATCTTTTTATACTTGACGTTTCTCAGAGATTTCTTCTTCGAGCATCATACTTTGATTCACCAGATCACAGAATCTGGCATAGTATACATCAATTGTCTCTTCATCCCTCATTTTGATCTCATCAAATTCAAGAGTTACCCGTTGAAGTCTAGATGCTTTGACAACCGTTAAACCTTCGAATTGACATTGTAGAACCCGCCAGGCATCTTTTGCAGTCTTACAATGAACTATCATCTTGTGTCTTTTTTGATCTACTGCCATCATGATCGCATACAAGGCACGATAGTTGGCTTCTTCTTGAAGCTTCTCAGCATCTGTTTAATTGTCCTTAGGTTTAGGAACCGTGACTTTCGTTGTTTCTTTTCCTTGATCAGGTGCTTGTTGCATGACTGGATGCTCTCATCCATTTTCAACACTTTCCCACACACCTTTTCCAAGTGATCTTAAAAAGATTGTCATCATAGACTTTCAATATCAGTAGTTTGAACCGTCCAATTGCGGAGGCCAAGACATTGATCCGCTTTCTTGATTTATGATTTGATAGTACCACATGTCCAAGGATCTTCCGTAATGAAGACAAAAACCTGCTCTGGTGCCAATTGAAATTTGATACTTGAACACCAAGTATCCAGTGTTGCACGTAAATAGAACAAACAGACAGTAATGAAGATTCAAACAATTGCGGAAGCAGTTTTCACTAAAAATTGAACCTTTAGGAGAGCGTCTCACTCTCCCTTCATATCTCTTTCATTAATGTGAAATAACTAAAACACTATTCAAGGGATTACAACATAGACTCCCTCTACACTCTACTTGAATAGAGATTCACACAATTACTTATCCGACCACAACTCCCATGTGGATTTTCTAGTTCGAATCCCTCAAACTAAACAGAATGAACCTCCGAACATCCTGTAACTGACTTTCAGAATAAAGTGTGTATACAAAAATCTCGCTCCGCTCAATACACAAAAAATGCACTCTCAAACAAAAGAAATAGTTCTTCAATCAAATCAATAATCAAACGAATCTGCATCGAGCTCCTTTTATCCTCCAGCTTCAGAATGGTAAGTTCCTCCTTTTCTTTTCAACCAAGTCAAATATATATATGGTAGGTCATTATTCTTGGAGTCGGCGATCTTTCTTTCACGTATTTAAGGAAGTTGAATCCCATCCTTGATTTCATTGACCTGCCCAATTAATCATATGCTATTAGATAATATAACAGTAATTTAATTAACTATAATCAAACTTCCCTTAATTACACTCGCGGTTTTTTTACTGCTGAGAATTCCGAAGGTTCATCGATTTACTGCCAATCTTTAGCACTTACACAAATAAACAAGAAGTGAATATATATGCCTATTTTATATTATCTTACAGCTTAAGAGAACGCATCAATCACTGAAGGTCTAGATTACAACAACGATCAGTGAATCTCATAATCTTATCCTTCCGCAGTCCTGTTTAACACTTATCGTAAGTGCTACTGCAATTTTTCAGTCAAAGACCGACTGAATCAAGAATACACTACAGTTTCCAAGAGGGGTCTCACTGTCTGTCTAGACTGTGAACGAATAGTTTAGTCTTATAAGGAACCGATAGGTGATCTTTCTATTCGAAACTGTAATGTCCCATTTGATTATGAATTATTGGAGATTGTTATTTATTATTATTATTACTATTATTATTATTATTATTATTATTATTATTATTATCATCATATTAATTGTTCTTTTTGTCTAATTGTCTAAATTGATTGTTATTATTATTAGTATTAATATTTATATTAAATGTCTAAATTGCCTAATAGTTATTATGTGTTTAAATGTTTATTATTAATAAATGTTATTTGTTTGTATTGTATATATTTATGTTATCGATCGTTTGCCGACCTCTGCGAATTAATTAATTGTCGAACCAAATTGATAACCGAGCCCGCGAGCCCGGACCACTCCGAACCCGACTTTCTTTTCCCTTAGATTGATTGGAAAGTTGGCCTAGTTGTCCCAATTTTTATTTGATAAGAATCAAATAAATCCTTTTCAAATGGTAAGTTCTGTTCAGATATCTTCAATTTGATTGTGCGCCTATCGCTAGAGTTAAGGCTAGAATATATATATACATATCTTTTCTCTCTCCGGTATCTTTTCTCGATCCATTAACTTTTTTTCCCCTCTTCAAGTAATGTACATATATTAGCATGTATCTATATCTATTCTCTGCTCTTTCGATTAGCCGGTTCAGATCGAATTTTCACGCCAAGTCGATCAAAATTTTCGTCCCCATAAATCCATCGCAACACCATCATTGACCCCTGCCCTCATTGTATCCAAGCAGTCGCGACGTTCCATCATCTTCTACGTGAACCCTAGCGAGCCCGACTCTGCTGCTCGCGGTCATCTCCGTCGCAAGGCCGCCGCTGCTATCGCTTTCACCTCCACTGTCACGCGCCTCGTTTCAGCAGGTTCTATCCTTTCCCGGTGAGCATACCAGTAGGTCCCCATTCCCGCTCGTAAGCCCCTTCCCGTTCTCTCATCGCCCTCGCTTTTTCGATGTTCCGATCGCGAGCTTGTCCCGTGCATAGATTCCGGCGAGACCTTGCACCGCATCTCCATTGCTGCAACCTGCAAGGGACGACCTCCGGCGATCACCATGCTGTTTTCCCCCGCTGTTGGGCCAACGCACACTCACCGTCACCTCTGTTTGTTGTTCGTGCATCGCGTGGCAGCCCCGGGCCATCGTCCGTCGAGCACGTACGTCTCGTCCGCTGCCATACCCGTGTACCTGCTGTTTCGCTAAAATTTGAAGTACCATACACGATCCACAGGCCACCGCGAACCGTCGACCACCGTGTACCGCCGGCAAGCCAACTTTGTTGTCGAGCCCGACGAGCATACTCCCGGCCTCTGAACAGCCCGTCTTGGCCTTTGTTTCAATAATCGTCGCGTGCTAATCCCGATAACGATACCGAAGCTCGATTCCCCTCTCGTTTATATATGTTTTTCGAGCTTTGTTGATATCTCGTTGCTAAGGGCTATATATTCTGTGTTTATGTTGAGATTTTATCGATTAATGTGATATCGTGTAAAATCCTATCGAATTCGTGTTAGGACTGTGGATTTTGGAACCTTGTCGAGTCCTTGGCCTTATGGTGAAGGCCTAGGACGAGTTTATTGTGTTTCGTGACATATATGAATTTGTGAACTCGACAAATTGCTAACTATTTGTTAAATTCATGATAAATTATGTACTACTCGGATTGCCTTGAAATTTTGAGAGTCGTGTCTTCTGATGATTACAAGGCTTATGTAAACTTTTCATAATTTTTCACGGCATGTAGCTATTTTTAATAATTAAAGCGATTTCTGGACAGAAACATGTTAAATGCATAATAAAGTGGTCCGTGCTTCAATCATGCTGAATTTTGAGTATGTTATGCCTTTTTCGTGTTTTTATGTTTTGTAAAAATTTTTAGAATGTTTAGACTAAGTTTGATATTTTAAATGATTTATTTCCATTATCTACTGAAAATTGTTTTAATTATGTAAAATTGGTTAGTTGCTGAAAAATTATGATTTTTGGCTGGAGTACTTGGGTTATGTGATTTCATGGTGTAAAACTCTTGGAATTTTTGGAGTTCGAGTTGTCTTGGTTTTAATTAAATTTCAAAAACTGCAGAAACTTGTATGAATTTTTAAAATTCGTGTGTTTATTGTTTAAAGCTGAAATTTTTATATGTTGGTTCCTACCTGCTGTAGTTGCTCCAGTAAAAATTTAAATTACTTATTCGTTCATTAGGTCAGGCTATTAATTCATGCTCGTTTTTGTTGAGATCGTAATTGAATTTTATAAAATTATGTACTTTGAATTTGAGGTTGAATCTTGGTGGTTTTTATAAGTATTGGGAGGTGTATTTCTGGTTAAAATAGCAGATTCCAATTCATCGAGCAACCTGTTCAACTTAATTTTGGTGATTATTGGCTAGTAATTGTGAAATATGATTTTTGTGTTAAAAACTGCAAATCGACATGCTTTCCGTTTCTTGTTACTTTGACTTAGTCAATCGTTAGTATGATTTATGTGAACTCCCATGTATAATTTGGTTGAGTATAGTGTCGAGTCTGAGTGTTTCAACGTCCACATGACTTCACGAATAAAAATCGAATCAATTTCGACTAAGTCTGATTTGTGTTTTCCGTTTATGTCGAGACAGATAATGATTGTAGGATCTTGATTTAATGTAGGTGTCTGAGAATTCAAGCCTCGACCTACGTCCTTTCTGATTTTGCTATCGTCAATCCAAAATCCAGGTGGGTTTATTTATAAAATTTCTATGTTGTATATGTGTTTCGTTTATGTTGAGTCGGTATGATCTAGGTATGAGTGTAAAATATATAGTCTATCGATGTGAGCTGTTACGGCCGTCGGTACGGTTGTCTCCGTCGATGTAATGCGGTTGCCTTTGTGTGGCAAGTCTCCTTAAGTCCTGATATGGTCGTGCCTTTGAGTGGTACGTAAGCCCATATGGAAGGCCGTGTCCGTAGCGTGGCATGTACTCCTGCCTTCAGGTAATGAATCGCCATTCTGTGTCTAGCTATAGATGTGCACAGGAGTAATGTTATTTGTTATGATTTTGATAGGAGATGAGACATGATATGATTATTCTATATTCATGCTGCGACCATACCATCTTGACATGTTATTTTATATGTGCATAGTAGTGAGCACTACGTTTCTTTTTGTGCTCACTCCCACCTTCTCTTCATGGATACAGGTTAAGAAGGTGTCGGGTGACAAGGAAAGACGAGGGGGTCGGTCTTTTGATTATGCTGTATTATTATGCTTCCATTTGTGAATAATGTGTGGTCCTTGTGAACCTCTTTTGGTCGAGACGTGTTGAACCGTTTTCAAAACTTATCTTTTTGGGGTTATTGGACCAATGTTTTGTTTGGATATTCGTATTGGATTTATTTCTTGAATATCATGTGTTCGATTATGCATGCTATGATGTTAGCTAATAATCATGTGAAATTGATGTATTAAGGGTTAATGAAAACCACGTGAAAAACTGGTTAACGAATCCTCGAGCAACCAGATATGACTTGGTTGATGTTAAATGTTCGAATAACGCCCATGTTTTCAAAATAAGTTTAAAAAATTGTTTACTGATTTTTGGAAAGTTCGGAATTTCTTTATAATCAAAGTGTGGTGTTAAAGTTTTGTATCAGAGCCAGTCTGCGTTTCTGTAGACTTGTTTATATGTGATTATGTGTTTAGACCTCGTATTATGACCACTCGTCTCCTTCACGCCGCGCTGCTTAAGGTATGTTCTATTTGAGTATTAATGAAAATACTTGTATTATGAATTTTGTATTCTTGTAGCAATGAAACTACTCGGATTGTAACTTGTTTTTACGTTTGGGGCTTAGGAAATCTATCCAACTTAGGTTATGTGAACTCTAGTGTTTAACCTTGAACTCTAGTGATATAGAGTTAAGTTCGGACTCTAGAGGTTTCTCGTTGTGAGTTTCAATATGTTGTTTTCGAGTTAAGTTCTGCCCATAGCAGTTTTTCTTTCTATATAATTCTATTCAATGTCTTCAAGGGAGGACCAGTCAACGAGGACTGGGAGTGTCATTTAGGTGTCGCGTTCAGGTTACTGATCGATCCCCCTTTCGTTTATTTATATGAATAATTAGTTGAAGTGATTGATCGAACATGCTGATAGTGACCCGTCTCTTTTGGTCCTATGTGTCGTATGGTAGTTATATGATGCTTTGATGCAGTTTCGTTAAGTTATCTTGGTTTTGAGATTATATAAATGAAGTCCATGAAATATTGTGATTTTTGTTGTTCTGTTGTACTGCTATAATGACCATGAAATACTAGTTTTATGAAAATTTGGTCTTCATATGATATGAAGTATTTTTTGTTGGCTTTCTCTGGTCTTTGGAATCATGTGATTTCGATTTGAAACGAATAAGTTATGATTTTTACAAAATTGTCGCGCAAACAATTTTTATTAAAACTCGGCAGCTCGTGTTTATTATATATGTTGTTATATGTTTATGTGAGAGATTTCATGATTTTATCATTAGAAATTGAATACGTGTCGATTATGTGATGTTCTATGTTGACGTCTTGTTGTGTTCTTGCTTAATCTTGAAATCCTCACCTTATGATTGCGTGTTATTCATGCGAGAAACGATATTAAATGTTGTGATGATGATTTGGAGTATTTATGAATGATTTTTTTGGGATATCATATGGTAAAGGGCTTATATTTTGGTTTTCATGGCCTCTGATGTACTGTTGTAATGGCCTTGAAGTAGTCGTTTTATAAAAAGGTGATCTTCATATGAAATGTAACTTGTCCTGTTTTCTTTCATTAAATTTTGGAATTTTAAAAATCCATTTAGAAACGAGAGAGTTATGATTTTTGCAAAATTATCACGCAAGCAGTTTTTATTAAAAACCGACAGCTTGTGTGTATACTATGTTTGACATGTTTATCATGTCTTAAGGTGCTCAATTGGAATTGTGTTCTTCATAAAAGTTATAGGTGTGTTTCTTAGCTTTCTAATGAGGTAGGATGCATGCTGATATGAGCTCTTTAGCATAAATTAGAGTCTAAACGCTAAGATGTTGTTTGTAACATGAATTGGTTTCTGACAGATTTCATGAATAGAATATTTTATGTTTAAACTCATTTATAACATCATTATTTGTCAGTATGGTTTTCATAAAAGTTTTAGGGCTGCCTCTTAGGTTTTAATGATGCCGGAAGCATGTCAGTATGTCGAGTATCGAATGAGTTATGTCCGTTTTCCTGAAACTGTGCACCAACATGTTCCTATTTCCCGGACTGCAACCAAGTTCTTCATGTTAGACGATTTTTAACATGCTGAATGTCATTATTTGATCTTGAAGTTTTCTTGAAAGTTGTAGATGCATTCATTAGGTTTAAACTGAGACGTGAATCATGATCATGTGACTTATGTGCTGAGAATTGTGTATATTTTAAGTTCGTTGTGCACACTGGATTTCTATAAAATTTTGTTTCGATCTCAAAAGAGATAATACCTCCTAGATTATGCATGTTTATGTGACCTTTGTGATATATGTTGGACTTGGTTTGATTGGTGTTATGTGATTGACTGAAAACACTTACGAGATAAGCTTTACGCTAAGATCTCGAAGTGTGGAAATTATAGGTAGTGTATGTGGATTAGACTCGTTTAGGACTGCCGACACGATTAGCTACCTGAGTAAAAGTTGTCGTGATGGCTGACACTGTTAGTCTGAAGATTCAAGCGAGCTAACTATTCTGTTTTTCGGCGTTGACCGCCGAGTTAGGATTGTTCCTGGCAGTGATGCCAAGGTTCGATCCCTTTTGGGGAAATTCTTGTTGTCAAACCCACACCTGTGTAGTTTCGAGTCCTGTGGAGAAACCCTTTGTCCTATCGAAGTACTTAGGGAATTGTGAAACCCAGAAAGTAAAATTTCTAGAATGCATCTCGAACCGAGTGCCAAACCTGACTGGGTGTAGCCACGCGAAGTGGTGGTCGAGCCTGCACGCCCGTGCTGAGAGACGTGAGGCCAACTGCAGTGGCCGACCGTTGACTCGCACGAGAGCTGTCGCCGCCATCACCGAATGCACGAACTCCCCATGTCAGTGTGTACGGCCAAACCTTGACCTTGTAGCTGGTATCCGGGTGGGTACACGCACGTGTCCCAGCGCCCCGCATATGCAGCGCCAGCGTGTGTGTCACCTCTCGGGTGACAGTGCATTAAACTCAGACCGACCATGTTCTTTTAGGGGTCTTTGAACCAGATTTATTTGGTCAAAGTGGATGTTGACCCTTCGAGTCGTTGTGTGAATTCCCTAATCAACAACCCTCGATGTATAAGGTTGGTCGATTAGTTTCCTTTGCCACATGCGAGATTTTCTCGACATGGCAAGATAGTAGCTTCGTATTAATGTGGGGCAGAGTCTTGAGTCTCGACTGGAGACCGACTCTGTGGAGGAAAATCGTTATTGAGTATCTAGCCTTTACTTCCTAAACCACATACGAGTTGTTGTTCGTGTCGGCGAGGAGAGAGGCTTTGTCAATGGTATCAAACAGAACGGTGTGTTCTGAATGTGCCAAATTTGAGAATAAGTGATGATTGTCGGTCCTATCATGATTTCTCGACCAAGTCAACACCTTAGCCTGAAGGTTGACTCCACCACCGGGACTTGCGAGGATGCATGACATGTTCTATCCTCGTAATAGAGGGAACATGTGCGTGATCTCGAGGTATGTGTGAATTGTGACGAACTGCGTGATAGGCAGAACCCTACCTGTATGGAGGTACAAGTGACCTGTTGGAACTGAAGATTCGTCCGGGAAAGGCCGGAAAAGGGGTATTCGTCATTATTCCAGTGGGGGTAGTCAGGTTGAGGACAAAAATGACTTGGGAGAGGGAAATCGAGATTCGGAAGGAGTACCGAACACCTTGTGTTGATTTCCCCTTGTATTCTGGTTGTTTTAGTTTTCGAATTCCGAGGACGAAATTCTTTGTAAGGTGGGTAGACTGTAACGCCCCGTTTGATTATGAATTATTGGAGATTGTTATTTATTTTTATTATTATTATTATTATTATTATTATTATTATTATTATTATTATTATTATTATTATTATTATTATTATTATTATTATTATCATATAAATTGTTCTTTTGGCCTAATTGTCTAAATTGGTTGTTATTATTATTAGTATTAATATTTATATTAAATGTCTAAATTACTTAATAGTTATTATGTGTTTAAATTTTTATTATTAATAAATGGTATTAGTTTGTGTTATATATATTTATGTTATCGATCGTTCGCCGACCTTGGCGAATTAATTAATTGTCGAACCAAATTGATAACCGAGCTCGCGAGCCCGGACCGCTCCGAACCCGACTTTCTTTTCCCTTAGATTGATTGGAAAGTTGGCCCAGTTGTCCCAATTTTTATTTGATAAGAATCAAATAAATCCTTTTCAAATGGTAAGTTTTGTTAAGATATCTTCAATTTTTCCAGCTCCAATTATTCCTGATCGTGCGCCTATCCCTAGAGTTAAGGCTAGAACATATATATACATAGGAAAATGCTAAGGTCCCGTTACGGAACCATTCCGTCAGGGTTTGTAACCGTTAAATCAACTATCTCCGACGGTTACAAGATGATTTAACGGTTACAAACCCGACGAAATGGTGCCGTAACGGGACTGTAGCATCTCCCATATACATATCTTTTCTCTCTCCATTAATTTTTTCCCCTCTCCAAGGAATGTACATATATTAGCTTGTATCTATATCTATTCTCTGCTCTTTCGATTAGCCGGTTCAGATCGAATTTTCACGCCAAGTCGATCAAAATTTTCATCCCCATAAATCCATCGCGAAACCATCATCTGACCCTGCCCTCATCGTCATCCAAGCAGTCGCGACGTTCCATCGACTTCCACGTGAACCCCACTGTCACGTGCCTCGTTTCAGCAGGTTCCATCCTTTCCCGGTGAGCATACCAGCAGGTCCCCATTCCTGCTCGTGATCCCCTTCCCGTTCTCTCATCGCCCTCGCTTTTTCGATGTTCCGATCATGAGCTTGTCCCGTGCATAGATTCCGGCGAGGCCTTGCACCGCATCCCCGTTGCTGCAACCTGCAAGGGACGACCTCCGGCGATCGCCACGCTGTTGTCCCCCGCTGTTGGGCCACCGCACACTCACCGTCACCTCTGTTTGTTGTTCATGCATCGCGTGGCAGCCCCGGGTCATCGTCCGTCGGCCCCGTACGTCCCGTCCGCTGCCAGACCCGTGTACCTGCTGTTTCGCTGAAATTTGAAGTACCATACACGAGCCAGAGGCCACCGCGAACCGTCGACCACCATGTACCGCCGGCAAGCCAAACTTCGTTGTCGAGCCCGATGAGCGTACTCCCGGCCTCCAAATAGCCCGTCTTGGCCTTCGTTTAGATAATCGTCACGTGCTAATCCCGATAACGGTACCGAAGCTCGATTCCCGTCTCGTTTATATATGTTTTTCGGGCTTTGTTGATATCTCGTTGTTAAGGGCTATATATTATGTGTTTATGTTGGGATTTTATTGATTATTGTGATATCGTGCGATATCCTATCGAATTCGTGTTAGGACTGTGGATTTTGGAACCTTTTCGAGTCCTTGGCCTTATGGTGAAGGTCTAGGACGAGTTTATTCTGTTTCGCGACATATGAATTTGTGAACTCGACTAACTGCTAAATATTTGTTAAATTCATGATAAATTATGTACTGCTCGAATTGCCTTGAAATCTTGAGAGTCGTGTCTTCTGATGATTACAAGGCTTGTGTAAAAGTTTTTTAGTTTTTCACGGCCTGTAGGTATTTTTAATAATTAAAGCGATTTCTGGGCAGAAACATGTTAAATGCATAATAAATTGGTTCGTACTTCAATCATGCTGAATTTTGAGTATGTTAGGGATTTTTCGTGTTTATATGTTTTGTAAAATTTTTAGAATGTTTAGACTAAGTTTGATATTTTGAATGATTTATTTTCATTATCTGCTGAAAATTGTTTTAATTATGTTAAATTGGTTAGTTGCTGGAATTTTATGATTTTTGGCAGGAGTACTTGTGTTATGTAGAGTTTCATGCTATAAAAATATTGGAATTTTTGGAGTTTGAATTGTCATAGTTTTAATTAAATTTCAAAAACTGCAGAAACTGTATGAATTTTTAAAATTCGTGTGTTTATTGTCTAAAGCTGAAACTTTTATATGTTGGCCCCTACCTTCTGTAGTTTCTCCAGAAAAATGTCAAGTATTTATTCATTCATTAGGACAGTCTATTAATTCATGCTCGTTTTTGCTGAGATCGTAATTGAATTTTATAAAATCATGTACTTTGAATTTGAGGCTGAAGCTTGGTGGTTTTTCTAAGTATTGGGAGGTGTATATTTGGTTAAAATTGTAGAGTCTAATTGATCGGGCAACCTGTTCAACTTAATTTTGGTGATTATTGGCTAGTAATTATGAAATATAATTTTTGTGTTAAAAACTGTAAATCGACTTGCTTTCCGTTTCTTGTTAGTTTGAATTGGTCAATCGTTAGTATGATTTATGTGAACTCCCATGTATAATTTGGTTAAGTATAGTGTCGAGTCTGAGTGTTCCAATGTCCACAGGACTTCACGAATAACTTAGTCGAATCAAGTTCGACTAAGTCTGTGTTTTCGGTTTAAGTCGAGATAGATAATGATTGTAGGATCTTGACTTAATGTAGGTGTTTGAGGAGTCAAGCCTCGACCTACGTCCTTTTTGATTTTGCTATCGTCAATCCAAAATCTAGGTGAGTTTACTTATAAAATTTCTATGTCGTATATGTGTTTCGTTTATGTTGAGTCGGTATGATCTATGTATGAGTGTGAAATATGTAGTCTATCGATGTGAGTTGTTACCGCCGTCGGTACGGTTGTCCCCGTCGATGTAATGCGGTTGCCCTTTTGTGGCAAGTCTCCTTAAGTCCTGATATGGTCGTGCCCTTGTGTGGTACGTAAGCCCATATGGAAGGTCGTGTCCGTTGCGTGGCATGTACTCCCGCCTTCGGGTAATGAATCCCCGTTCTACAGCTAGCGATAGATGTGCACAGCAGTAATGTGATTTGTTGTGATTTTGATAGGAGATGAGACATGATATGATTATTCTATATTTATGCTGCGATCATACCATCTTGACATATTATTATATATGTGCATAGTAGTGAGCACTACGTTTCATTTTGTGCTCACTCCCACCTGCTCTTCACAGATGCAGGTTAAGCAGGTGTCGGGTGACGAGGAAAGACGAGGGGGTCGGTCTTTTGATTATGCTTTATTATTATGCTTCCGTTTGTGAATAATGTGTGGTCCTTGTGAACCTCTTTTGGTTGAGACGTGTTGAACCGTTTTCAAAACTTATCTTTTTGGGATTATTGGACCAATGATTCGTTTAGATATTCGTATTGGATTTATTTCTTGAATATAATGTGTTCGATTATGCATGCTATGATGTTAGCTAATAATCATGTGAAATTGATGTTTTAAGCGTTAATGAAAACCATGTGAAAAACCGTTAATGAATCCTCGGGCAACCAGATATGACTTGGTTTATGTTAAATGTACGAATAACGCCCATGTTTTCAAAATAAGTTTGAAAAATTGTTTACTGATTTTTGGAAAGTCCAGAATTTCTTTAAAATCAAAGTGGGGTGTTACAGAAACACTTCGAACCACACTATCTCAATATAAGACAAGGAGTATGATTTGCATAAATAATAAACTGCAAACATATGTACTTTGACTGAAACATGATGGCCAGATCAAAATGAAATCGATAGAATCTGCAAAACATAGCTTTTACAGCATATCTCTAACAGCATGGCACCCATAGCAGTAAGGGTGTGACAGATCTCTCCACGTAGGTCTCCTGGAAGCGCCTCGCGCTCTTCTCCTTCGTGTCAATGAGATATGGCAGGAAGAAGCCTCGTACTCATCAACGGTCTGACCGTCGTGCTCCAAACTCAGGAACAGTCTATCCATCCTATCTCTGTAATGAACTGCGTAGTAGTTCTCCCAGACTATCTCCTTCAACCACTCCCATGTAACATTAGCCTTCTCCCCAGGCCTCATGGCCCAGTAGGCTGTCCACCAAAGTCTGGCATCCCCCGTCAACTGAAGCTGGGCGCACATGATCTTGATTGGCTCTGGGCAACCCATGACCTCGAAGATAAGATCAAGCCTGCGTAGCCATTCCTCAACTTTTCTAGGATCTCCTTGTCCATTAAAAGTCGTCGGGTGAATCCTGCGAAACTGTGCGACTCATTTCCCCTGGTCCGGCTCGAGAGCTACTGGAGAGGTTGCGACTTGCTGGACTGGAGCATTTCTGCAATTAGCCATCTGGATGACCAGTTGACAAGGTTAGCACATAAAGAAGTTTGGCAGAAGAGATAAAATATTAACAACTCGATGCTTTACACATTTCTTGACGAGTCATTGAGAAAAAAAATACAACTTAACTTGTCTAGAGTTCTGAATCAAATAGGAGTTCTAACTTTGACTAGAGTTCTTGGACTTAGTTCTTTCTAGAGTTCCGATGAAGAATATATATGTTTATTATTATTATTATTATTATTATTATTATTATTATTATTATTATTATTATTATTATTATT
>CACSLK010027766.1:229437-240233 GCA_902706635.1 Striga hermonthica | reverse complement strand
TGTAAAAATTCGGTTAATTGACAGAATAATTCGGTTCGGTCGCATTTTGGTTTTAAGAAAATATTTCGGTCGGTTCGGTTTTTGGCATAAAGTCGTTCGGTTATTTCAGTTTTTGTAGTTCGGTTTGGTCGGTCGACCGAACCGACCGATGAACATCCCTACATGTATGATATGCTGTTAGGATATTTACGGTCACCATGTACGTTTAGTTTGATGATGTCCTCAGAGTGAGTTCTCGAAGGAGTATTATGCTAAACCCTGCAGGTGGATTAAATTCCGTCATAGTAAGAATGTGATGGACGGGCGCTAGCTTCGGTGAAATAATAATAAATTAATTAATTCGAGTTAATTCTTGGTTGTCAGTAATCGAATTAATTAATGGACATTATGTCTTAAACATGAGGAGGTAATTCAAATATTTATTATTGGAGTCTCAATTGTAAATTGGTCTAGGAAAAGGGAGTACAATAATATTATGTTGATGACCCATTAACATTAATTAATTAATTAGAGTAGTGGGTTTGACCCACAGTAAGTCTAATTAATTAAGGAGCCATATTCCTAAACTTCTAAGGGTCCCTACTGTAGCTCTATATATACATCATTAAGTTGATGGGAAGAGAAGAGATTTTCACAATATACACGTGAAAGTCGCGCCCCCTTCTCTCTCTCAGTTTTCATTCGAGTTTTATCTTCTTCTTGTTGTTCCACCAGTACAAGTTGAAGAAGAGTCTTTGAGATATACAATAGAAGATCTTGTGGTTTATTGAGATACATATATTAATCAACCCCGTGATTTACACGAAGTCGACGATCCATGAGCCAGAGCCCGAGGACCGCCGACCATTTTTTTTTATTGAAATTATCAACTATGAAAATTAATAAAACATCATCAATCATAGAGTTCGACTTCCCCGGGACTAGAATAAAAGAATTACTCACTACACATAATATTCGAAAACATGTTCATAGAATTAATTACACAAGAAAGAAAAGAAAAAGAATATTATTCTTCTCTGTTTTTTTTTTCCTCAGATCCTCCACTGCTGCTTCTATCCTTGCGATCTGCTCCCCTCAGTCTCTGTTCTCTCTCATAGATTATTAGCCGCAATGTCCCCTGCTTAATTTCCTCTCCCTCAGTCTCCAATTAAAGCCAAAGTCTCCTTTTTCTCTTTTATTTTTTATCTTCTCGGTCTACATGGCAACCAAATAAAATAATATGGATCCTTGATTTAGTTCTCCCCTCCAGCAGACGTGGCCCACTTCTTCAAACACAAAATATGTAGGACCAATTATATTAATTTCTCTAAGCCATCTAACATGAGTTGCATGGCCTGTTGCACGGTATTGGGGTCTATTGGTTGAGTACTGGGCTTCCCCGTACTCTGCTACTCATCCCAATTTTCATTCTTGCTCGTGTCTCCAAAATCATCATGCACTAGAAGTATCCTCTAAAACACTGAAAACACTAACAAAACTCATCAAGGCACGGGAATCATACATAGAATCAAATAAGCCAAAAAAATGAAAAAGTGCGAAGAATCAAACGTGCAAAATCTCAACATTAGACGATTAATACAAGCACATTTTCCAACTAATCACGCCGCGACCCAGCCGGAGAACCACCGCACGCGCTTGCCCATCCGCCGCCACGTGCCACCTCCCGCGACTCGGCCAAACGATCCGACCTACCACATGACTCAATCTGATTGCGAGCCCGATGTTCTGTTCGTGATCCAATCTTGTTCGTGTGTTCATCCCAGTCATCCTTTGAAGATCAGCCAGATCGCCATAAATAATAGCCGTAAGTTTTCTACGTCAAACTTTTAGATCCGTTCCACTTAGGTTTACGTTTGCTATTGAATTCGTGATTTGTACATAATGAGATCCTCACATATCCCAACACGCGGGGCTAACGAGGCTGAAACAATCGATCTCTCAGAAGAAACCACAAGAATCGTTGCAATTTCATACTTTGCAAATTGTCGAGCATAGC
Source organism: Striga hermonthica (assembly GCA_902706635.1). Classification (NCBI taxonomy): domain Eukaryota; kingdom Viridiplantae; phylum Streptophyta; class Magnoliopsida; order Lamiales; family Orobanchaceae; genus Striga; species Striga hermonthica. The sequence goes on along the minus strand of CACSLK010027766.1, from coordinate 238,237 downwards.
CAAAAACCTGTGAAGCCACGATACGATTATCACCGGTCGTCAAGGTGACTCGCATGGCGTCACATATGCTCGGGATACTCTGTTCCTCCATTTTCGTAATGTCCACATCAGTCAGAGGCTTCATGAGGATTTCCTCCAGCCCCGGAGGCTCCTCATCGAAAATTGGTGGACCATCGTACAAATTGTCCTCTTTGCCTGTGAGGTGCTTTTCCACCTCCTCGGGTCCTTCATCAAACACCCGCGGATCGTCATAGAAACAGATCACGTCGGGGTCACCGGAGTCCTCGGCGAACAATACACGCCGCTGCTCCTCGCCCACGAAACCTCAGTCGTGCCATTGTTGTCTGTCCGCGAAGCCATCCCGCTGCTGGTACCAATCGTGCTGCTGCAGCTCGTCATCAAAGTCGTCGGTCTCGCTGTTGTGGTCCCTAACACGGCACTGCCGCTCGATCCTAGCAAAGGCGGTTCCCTCGTTGTCAGTCCACCCACCGCGGCAATGGCGATTTCCGCCAGCAAAGTCCGCACACCGTAGTCAGGCCCCCCGTTGCGACGTTGTCGACTACCGATAGTAAACCCCCTGCCCTGTCGCTGCACATCCTGGTTGTCGTATGTAGCAAATGGAACATTGTTGACGTGCAGAAGAGGCCACTCACCGAAGGGATTAACCTCCGAGATGGGCTCCTCGCCATCTTCATCGTCGGGCGGCGGTTGTGGTGATCTCTAGCGGGGCGCCCCGCCCAGACCACGTCCTCCATGTTCGCCACGAGTTCCCCTGAGCACACCCTAGTTGTCGGCGTCACGGTACATTTGTTTGTCCTGAACCATGGTACGGATAATTAGACGTATGTCCATGATCTCCGCAAACATATCTGATCAAATTACTCGGTCCGACGACTCAAGTTGTAGATGGCGGCGACACGCCTGTCGTTTGCAGCATCTTGTCTTCACGACAACACCGTGAATCGCACTGACTTCTGATACCAACTGATGTAGGAAAATATACGAATGAGAAGGATAAACGAGATACTCTCTCGATAAAACCAATCAAAACTTATTTCATTCAAAAATCAATTGAAGATAACAAAACAGGGAGAGTCCTTTATATGATACTCCTAAACCCTAACAGTAACTTGCTCACCAAGACTAAACATAAATAACAAGTAAATATTAAATGCTAATAATAATAATGTATTAGTATTAAACTATCAAATATTCTAATACCAAAAATAAATATTATCTTGCATCAAATACTTTCATCAAAACCTACTTAGTTAGCATTCCCAGTAAGTATGATGAGCTGAAGCTTCAAACTCATCTTTTTTCACAATTGGATTTGAGCCTTGTTGCATGCATACACATAAATATAAAACAACACTAATATAATATGTCAAAAAATATGTGAAATATCAATACATTTTGCTTTCAAACTTTTATTAGTTTTATTTTATAATTTGCTGGTGTCAATCATAATCATCTTTCCTTTTTATACATGGATATTAATATATCATAAAGTTTGTACAACACGCATATGCAACAATTTAATCACCAAATTAAAGTGGGAACTAGCATGCAATTGCATGGTGGTCTTTAAAAAAAATAAAAATAAAAAGATCAATCTATCTGTATGTGGCTCAAAATCCACTGAGAGCGGTGTTTTTTCTTAGATTGCACTTATTTTATGTATATATTAATTCATTTGGCAAGAAACATCATAGAACAAATATTCTAAGATGACAAACATGTGAAGCCACATTCAGTTTGCAAATCCCCACAAATGAGAACCAGCTCATCATGCATCTTTTAATTTCATAGTAAGTCTTGATCAATAATTTGGGACAAATAATATTTTTATTTACTAACTTTGCCACAAAATACCTACTAACTTATCAAAGTGCAATAAACATTATGCTCAGATAGGTATTTTTTTTACAACCTTTTACATTTAGATAGTAAATAGTTTTTACATTTAGATTTGGACATGTTGTGCCTAATTTTTATCAATTACATGGCATTTTGCACAATCAGACATTTTTTGCTGGGCAATATTGTAGCGTGTGTATGCGCCTGTTAATATTCCCTTTTTCTTCCCTTTTTTTTTAGCCAAAAACATTTATTTATAGTCACTAGTAACATAATTTTGAGTAAAAATTTCAAGGAGGTCAGGCATAAGAAGACTAAACAACGGGAGTTTGAATAAAATATGTAATTAGCTGGAGAAAGAAAAAATGTACATAATTTAATGCTTTGTATATACTCTCTTTTAATTATTATCATTTTTGTTTATTAATTCTTTATTTTTCTTGGAAGTTAGCCACTTAAAAAGTCCATTTTTCTAAATCATTTGCTCCTAAAAATTAAGCTAATTAGCATATCTGCCCGTGACACGATTTTTTGCTCATATACATGCCATAGAGCTTGACGTAAATGTAATAATATATACCTATGAGAATTCTAAGAATTTAAAAATCTATACTTATATTAAAAGCTAAACTATTTACTAAATGTAGTATGTAGAATAGTCAACAATAATTAATGATTTACTATTTTTATCAAGCATTTAATTAATGAATCTAATATTTTTGGTATGCAAATCAAATTAGCATTTAATTAGTTCCTAAAATATTGGGTATGCAATATTAATTTAGGAATATACATGTAGTTCCTAAAATGTTGGTATGCAATACGTAAAAGAAGATTTTTTTTATTTTTTTTAAATATTAAATATTGCAACACGTAAAACTATTCCAGTTATTTTTTTTATTTTATTTTACATATAAATTTTCAGTTGTACATTTTTTATTTATTTATTTTACACTTTTAAATTAATGAAGCTCTCCAAAAATACCAAATTAAATAATTTATGAAAGTTTTTTTTTACAATTTTAAATATATATACCCAGCTTAAAAAGCTTATCGCATAGATATGGACGAGTTTAAGAAAATTTAATAACCCAACTTATAAAATTCCATCTCCACGAGTCAAATAAATCACATCCATCATCTATCGTAACAACTTTAAACGTAAATAAATAAAAATCTAATTACTACTATAAATCCATTATCTATATAGATTTTTAAAAATTTAAATTTCACCTGTCTAATTACTAATATTTTAAATACTTTTAAATATTATTTGTATAATTTTTTTTACACGTTTGCTCTCTCTATATATATACATATATGGAGGTTAAATGAAGAATTTTTAGACATATTTTCCTTACTGGTAGTTTACAAAAATTTAGGTAGCTTCAAACATTATTTGTGAATAATATAGAATATTTAGATGTTTTTATAGATGTTATAAAATATTTTAAGTGTTTTTAATATTTATATATCACACTTAAAAATAATATTTTTCCAAAAAACAAACATTAGATACACATTGTAAATGTCAATAGAAACAGTCTTCAGTGTTCGTCTTTGATTTTGTCAAAACAAAACTCATAAAATCGGTGAAGTCAAAATTTGTACGTAAAGTCTATCTATACTAAAAAAGGTAGATTCAAAATTTTTTATCTAATTTCTTTTTTTCCTTATCTAATTCATTCTTATTATCTAATTGTATAGAAATATGTTCTGATTTTGTTCAATCCTTTAATTGTATTTGTATCATATCCCATAAAATCGCTTTAACAAAAAAAATCTCATAACATCCGATAAGTAAAAAAAAGTACGTAAAATCTTTACTAAAATAAAAAAAGGTTTTATTTATTATCTAATTGTATGAAAATCGGTTCTGATTTTATAGTACATACAATAAATTGTGCACCCGTGTTCAGGAGCTACTTAACGGGCAAGCTCTGTGAAAATAACTCATTTAGTGCTTCTGTCCTGTGCATACGGTATGTATTTGTATTACACATATTAGAAAATTGTGCACCTCATGCATCGCACGGACTCTGTACTAATAAATGACCTTAAAATTGTGCACCCCGTGCATTACCCGTGTTCACATTTTGGCCTATTACATGTCACGTACTATATATATCCGTATATTTTTCTTTATTTATTTATATAATTATAAGATTCGATAAATAGCCTTAATTTTGTGCACCCCGTGCATCGCACGGGATCTGTACTAGTAAAATAAAACTATACTTCGATTATACAACTTAAACTTTTTTTCTTCAGTCAATACTGTTTCAATGACCGAAGTCGCTCCGTATCTCGTCAGCCTTTTTTCGGCAACCCTAGATCCTGGGGATGATCCGCCGGCGATCACTCCCAACACGGAGTTTCCACCCCTGGCCTCAGGCTTACACCTAGCCCTAAAGCAATCGCGGGTTCGGACTCGGGGCGGCGAATTTATCGCTACTCGTAACCCTCCGACACCGCTCCCACAAGTGGCTCTGCCTGTGACTCAAAGCACTCCACTGCATCGCTGGTCATTCCGTGATATGGTCAATATACACATGAATCATGTCGAGGTCCTCCCCAATGATGACTGCGAGGAAGCTGATGATGAGGAGGAAGTATTAGTGGATCTCTCTACTTCGGTTCCCGCAGTTAAAATCGTACAACGTTTCTTTGATCGTATCTCCCCGGATTGGAAACATGTGGTCGTGGTTAAGCCCTTTGATGAATCAATCACAATACCGTCCCTCTATAATAGGATGACCAAGCTCTGGCCGTTCATGGCGGGATGTAACATGATGGATTTGGAGAATAGATTATATCTTATCCAATTTTGTTCTCAGAAAGATGTGGGTACAGCCCTCACGGGAGGCCCGCACGTTATTGGGGGAGGGTACATGCACGTGCAACCTTGGACTATGGAGTTTGATGCGACAGAGGCGAAAGTGACTTCTACTGTAGCCTGGATTCGGTTACCTGGCCTGCCGGTCCATCTTTATCACCAAAAGATTTTTTGCACGATTGGCCGAATTGTAGGTAAGGTGGTGAAGATCAACCAACAGACTGCAACGCATACACGGGGGAAATTCGCTAGGCTTGCGGTGTTAGTTAATATCACCAAGCCTCTCTGCGTGCAATTCACCATCAATGGTCGGTTCCAGCTCGTGGTCTATGAGAACTTGCCATCTATTTGCTTCCAATGTGGTCGGATAGGACACTCGAGCAATTTGTACCCCTTTCAGACGCCACCTTCTGCTTAGGCCCCAAGTGGTGGTAGCATGGCCGTTGACCGTGACAAGTCTGGTATCAGTGACGATTGTGATCTCGGGGAATGACCAGCTACGAAGGTTGGAGAAACGGAAACGAGGTATGGTCCATGGATGCAGGTCCCGCAGCGCCCCCGCCAACCGTACTCCTGGCGTGATAAGGTGGGGATAAGGCGCCCGTCACAATAGCTCCGACCTCTGGCTCTCGGTTAGGGTCTCGTTTCACCATTTTAGACTCGAGGGATACTAATCTGAGCTTTTCATTTGGGGCGGCTCCTCATGAGAATGTAAGCGAGAGTCTCGCATTACCCAAGGGGACCTCTGGGGCCACAATGGAGAGGGAATGATGTGTGTTTAAGGGTAAAGGACATAAGAAGGGCAGGACCAACCCGAGCCCATCGACCGGAGGGGAGACTAACAGACCGGTGTAGGGGCATGGACCTGCGGCACCTTTGGCGAACACTATGGACTTGGATGGATCTACTGGTTCGAGGTCGGCCCGACTCGGAGGACCAGAGTGCCGCCCCAGCTCCGACTACCCCTGGCCTAATTCAAGTTGGCGCCGGGCTTGACCCGGCCAAACACCACGCTATGATAGTGCCTGATGACCGTATCATCCCCTCCTCTTCCCAGCCATATGCTGCTTCTCCTGATGACGCAGTGATGGAGGCAGAGAACCGGTTTGTGGCTCTCCATGAACTGTGGCTGGAGGCCCCTGACTCTACGGGACATCCGGTGGAGCGTTTGGATGCTGGCAATCAGGCTATGGGCCTTGGAGCGGAATCGGACTCGCACGTCCACCCTTTGGCTTTATGGTGTTTGCAATCCTTTTTCCTTCTTGTTTCATTATGAGTATCATAATTTGTATGTTCAAGGTGCAGGTTCGCCTGAGTTTCGGGGAACCTTCTCTACCTTAATTTAACAGTACAGACCGGTGTCATGGCTCTCTTTGAACCTCGAATTAGTGGGGCCAACACTGATAAGTTTGTGAAGTTCAGTAAATTTGAAATTTCATTCAGAGTTGAGGCTCGGGTCTTCTCAGGGGGTATCTGGATACTCTGGAATGATGTAGTGCACATAGAAGTAGCGTGATATACTCGACAATTTGTCCACGTCCGGGCGTCTAAGAATAGTGAGGAATTTTTGGTCTCCTTTTTTTATGCCAGTACCCAAGTGACAACTTGTCAACAGTTGTGGGTTGAGTTAGCCCGCCTGACAACTACCATCTCTGAACCTTGGTTAATTGGTGGTGATTTTAACTGCCTCCTCCATCAGTCTGAGAAGGGGTGGTTCTTCGTCCCACTGTGTTAACTCGGCGTTCTCTAATTGTTTTTTCACTAACAGTCTCTAGGAGGTGGCGACGGATGGCCACCTTTTCACTTGTGTTCGGGAAGGCATTGCTGGTAGACTTGAAGAAAAGCCTGATCGATTTATCGCTAACCTGGCCTGGATGGAGAAGTTTGAGTTGGGACATGTTCGTCTCTTGCCGAGAGTCAGGTCTGACCACTTCCTCCTTATGTTGACTGTGGGTCGACACAACCCCGAGGCACTGGGACCGAAGCCTTTCCGTTTTCTGGCGGCCTGGCTAACTCACCCGGGGTTTTCGAGTTTGCTTCAAGAGGCATGGCAACCTTCCCTTAGCTTTTTCGATGCGACAACGAGGTTCACAGAACTAGCCACAACATGGAACTCGAATATGTTCATTAATATCTTCCAACGGAAGCGACGATTATTGGCGCGCTTGGGGGGGTATCCAGTGAAGCCGTCAGTTCTACTACAAGGAGAGGTTGGTTATGTTAGAACGCCAGCTGCGGGAAGAACTTCACGAGGTCACTCTGCAAGAAGAGTTGTTATTACTACAGAAGTCTACACCGGACTGGTCTTTTTTGGGGGATAGAAGTACCGCTTTTTTTCATCGTCATATTAAACACCATCGACGACGCAGTTGAATTTTGGAGCTGGTGGATGTTGATGGTCACCGGATTACGGACCAAGCGGTGCTGCAGTCCCTCGCAATAGAGTTTTTTCAATGAATTTATAGCGTCGGGCCACCGCCGGAGCAGTATGGTACCCCGCCTAGTTTCTTTCCCATGTGTGAGGATATGGCGTTGAGTGCCCTTGCAGGTGACATTTTGGATGACGAAGTCTACTCTGCCCTTCACGCCATGGGCGCTTTGAAAGCTCCCAGCATGGACGGGTTAAACGCCTTATTCTTCCAAAAGAATTGGGCAATGGTGGGACCCTCAATTCGGGTCTTTATTCGCCAAATGTTGCATGATGGAGTTGTGCCCGGGGACGTGAACCAAACTTTAATTGTCCTGATTCCTAAGATCAAGAATGCCACTATGATCAAACACTTCCGTCCTATTAGCTTGCTCAATGTGATCTACAAACTTTTCACTAAAGTCTTGATGAATCGAATGAAGGAAACGTTGTCTACTTTAATTCATCCAGCACAGGCCAGCTTCGTCCCCGACCTGCATATCACGGATAATATTGTTCTCGCACAGGAGCTTATCCACTCTATGCGGCACAAGCAAGGTGCCATGAGCTATATGGTTATTAAAGTTGACCTGGAAAAGGCCTATGACTTCTTAAGATGGGATTTCATTGAGGAAACATTGCGGCTTGCTGGGTATCCCGATAAACTCGTCCAAGCGATTATGGCGGTCGTGAGCTCGACGACGATGCGACTGTTGTGGAATAGGACGATAGGTGTTGCTTTCCAACCTACCCGAGGGGTCCGACAAGGTGACCCTATGTCACCTTATCTTTTTTTGCTCTGCATGGAATGTTTGGCACAACTTATCTGCTAGACAGTCGACGGGCTAGCATAACGTCCAATCACAGTTGGGAGAGGTGCTGTCTAGGTGCCTTTCTTGATGTTTGCAGATGATCTGCTTCTCTTTCTGGAGGCTTCTGATGAGCAAACATTAATTCTGAAACAAGTGCTTGACCACTTTTGTCGTCTCTCGGGCCTCAAAATTAGTTCAAAAAAGACGACAATCTTCTTCTCTCGGAATATGGGGCTTGAGGAACAACGTAGGCTTGCAGATGTTTTTAACTTCAAGGGGACGGATAACCTGAGAAAATATCTCGGGGTGCCCGTCATCCACGGTCGGGTGACTCGTAGTACGTACACTCACATATTAGAAAAAGCTGAGTCGAGGCTGACTGGGAGGCGCATGAAGCTTCTTTCAAGGGTTGGGCGAGTCACTCTCACCCAATTCGTACTAAGCACACTGTCTTTCTTCTCCATGCAGACAACCTTGCTTCCTTGTGCTATCACGGACAGGCTCGAGAAATGCAGTCGCGCCTTCATCTGGGGTGGTTGTGAAGACCAAAAGAAGCTCAATTTTGTATCGTGGCGAGATGTCTGTAAACCTAAGGCAGACGAAGACTTGGGTATCCAGGATCCCCGACGCATGAATCGGGCACTTTTGATGAAGCTAGGATGGGGACTCTTGACGTATCCGGCATCTCTATGGGTCCGCGTCTTGATGGCAAAATATAAAATTATCCCGTCGGCCAGATTGGACTTCCTAACTCACTAGTGGGGCCCAGATTTGCTACGTGCCCTACGAAGTGTGTGGCCGGATGTAGTGCGAGGGATTCGTTGGGTCATTGGTAATGGCGAGTCTGTTCGACTTTGGCTCGACCCCTGGCTTGGGGCTGGGAAA
>CACSLK010027766.1:170260-183068 GCA_902706635.1 Striga hermonthica | reverse complement strand
AGGAATAACAAGTGTAATATCCACTAAAGCACAGCTTAAGTATATAACACCCACACTTTCGCACATTCAACATGAAAGGGGCCGTGGCGAGCGCGCCGTGCGCCGCCGCCGACGGCAATACGCCGTCTCTCGACCCTCTTGACTTTCCTCTCGGCCAAACACACATGACTGAACATAAGATAACATCACATGAATAATTATACATTGATTGATCGAACAAATTTGAACATAGCCAAAGATAATATGGTGCGGCCGGGACACGTACACCACGTGCGGTCCTTGGCTTTAAGCTAATTTCTCGACCGAACCTCTGATTTACTCAACAAATCCCACTTAACTTAACATAATACACTTAATAAGGGCTAAAGAAACAATAAACGTTCGGGACTTGTTGGAGTGAAATGGACGTGATGGGGTCTGGTCTTAAATATGACCTAACCGAACATAGCATGAACTTTCTCAGAATTTCTGAATTTAAATCGAACTCTTAACCCTATTATGGCCTTACTAATCAGATTACAAGATGAGGAGGAAGTTACCTCGTTAAACGTTCGGCTAAAGACGCAAGGTAGGCGTGATTTCCTTAGCTCCGTGCGCGTGCTTCGTCAATTACCGTGCGTGCTGCAGGTATTACTGTGCGGAGGAGTGAATTTGACCTTCTTAAAGCTTGCTGATGGTATGCAATATTTGGGAGGGAATATGCTGAGTATAGCTTATAGGAAAGGTGGGAAAATCTCGGTCCAAACTCCTCTTTTTATACTAAGGACGATGGGAGATGGTGATGATGCATAGGGGACGTGGCTTTTTCTTAAGCTTACACTTGCTTTTAATTGAGAGATTTTTGGATGACTAATCCTCCTCCCCACTCTCCTCATAAGGCCACGTGTGCTAGTTAATGTGTGGAAGGAAAATAATTCCTTAAGACTTAGGAAAATTTGGTACAACTTGGAACATATACCTATAGCACACGGCTTTGATGCAATTGTTGGGCAATTTTGCCATATCTCCCACGGCTTTATGCCCTAATGTAGGATTAATGCTAATTAATCCCTTTCCTTATGTTTAATTATTTAATTAAACATAATGCTTAATTACCAAAATTATTCCGAACGTAAACGGTACGCCGAAAATAATTTTCAGTAACCTCGACTGAAAATAATTAATTCCGAAAATTAATACTCAATAAGATTAATAACTCGGAATTAAAACATAATTTATACCGATAAAATATCGGGATATTACAGAATTGGCTATATCAACTTTGTTGTGTTATTTTTGCTAAAATTGTGAATGGTTATGATATAGGTCAAGGCTGTGAATTAAAGATACTTGTGTAATGTGTTTATTTGTAGTATTTTATGTACTCTTGTATTTTGTATGTAACTTATTTTGGAACATTAGTGTGTAATGCACTTGTAGTTTCAATGAAATTTTCTTTAGTTTTTAGACTTGTCTCTTGATTTAATAGAAAGCACAATTGATGATGAAGTAGACTGTTAAAACTCAAACACATTATAAAAGGCATCACAACCATCACGCATTATAAACCTCAAACCATAAATTGATATAACTCAGAGGCAATGCATAACTGATAAAAAAAGGCAATGCATAGTTCAATTATAAAAGGCAATACACAAACTGATCAAAACCATGATGAACTACAATCTGATGACAACCATCACAATTTATGTCTTCAATTAATTGAACAAAATAAGAGCACAACACAAGTGTTTTACAGTCACCAAGCATAAAAATACCAAATAATACCATTGTTTTGCAACAAACTTAAAAATTTCCCAGAAATCCAAATTGTTCATCAAAATACCAGTGCACTGTCCAATATCAATTTAAATTCACTAATTTCTAATTCTAGATTTTTCTCCATTCTCTTTTTTGATCTGCTTTAACTTATGAGACGAGCTACCCAAAGAGAAGTATTTTTCAATTCTTTCAAACATTGCTGGAGTTCCATCTCTTGCAATAATGGCCTCCAACTTCTTACCTCTAAAGCATGTATCTTCTTGACCTCTCATTTGTAGTTGTTCAAGGGGTGCAGGTCATTTTGTCATCTGAGACTGTGGAATTGCACAAACTTGTGTCAACTGTGACACAAAGCCCTCATCATCCCAGTCAATTTCCTCAACAAATAGAGCAGGTGGTGCCATGCTTGGCCCTTCTTTTTGTTCAAGAAACAACACAATCATGGTAGCATTTTTTGACATTGAAATAAATGAATTTCAAATAAAAATAACAAAGTAATATCTGTTTGTCTATGGTGGAGGTGAAGTTCTATTTTTGTTCAAGAAACAACAAGTTGTTTGTTGAAGCAAATTATTTTTATTTTTACCGAGTACCGAATCGAAAGATTCGTTCCCCGGGTCCTCACGAGGAAGGCGGTTCGGAATTTAGAAATGGTATCGATCACACAAAAGAAAATAAAATCCTAAACATTCTAATCAGATAGCGGGTTTGATAAATTATCAGCTAAGAAATAATAAAAGCATAATCTACCTAAAAATGTGAATGAAACAAAGATGTAGATGCTAGGAAATCGGAGACAATTAATTCAAGTTCTATTTGCACACCGGGACATAAATTACTCTATTCTAGATTGACGCTCTCGCTTAAGCATCTAGCGGTTCGCTCCCAATAACTCTTCGTAACAAGGGATTGAACATAGACGAGCAAGTTCGAGCATACAATACCAGTCAATAATCCAATCCCTTTAACATTTCGTAACAAGGGAGAAGACACCGACAAGCATGTATTTCAATCCAAAATTCATAGATTATTCAGTTACGAAATCATCTACCTCATGCGAGCCTAGGTCTACGACTTCTTCCCCTTTCGGTTCAAAAAGTCGCTAATTTAACTAGAAGGTGATTAATCAAGTAACCATATTGAATTGACAAACCCTAACTCGACTAATCAACATCCAATCATTACCAATTGCAAGATCGAAGTGTCACTCTTTGATTATTTCAATTAATCAAGCAAGATTACATCAATTCTGAATTAAATCAACCCACACAAGAACAAATAATTAAAGCCTGAGAGATACACGTTAAACATGATCAATCATACCCTATCCCTAGCAATAGGAATTAGATAAGCATATTGAATTCAACACAATAAATCAATTCTCCAAATTTAATCATTATTCATGAATTAAACAAGAGAAAAGCTTACAATTATTCCAATCCAAGTTCGAGTGTTGAATTCGTGATACAAGCTTAATTCGAAGAAGAAGAAGAAAAATGGAAATAAAGATGAAAAGAAGAAGAAAAAGAAGAAAAAGAAGAAGAAGAAGAAGAAGAAGAAGAAGAGAAGGAAGGAGAAAAAGAGTGTTTCGTGGTGTTCTTGGGACCTAGGGTTTTCACCCGGTCGAGAGTGAGGTCCTTTTCAGGGTTGGGAACGAGTCTCCATATATAAAGATCGAAAAACCAAGCGAAAACGGGTCAAATAAGTCGGGACGCGCAGGTGCCACGGCGCGAGGGCTGCCGCGCCGCGGCGGGTGTCCTAGGCGTGATCTCTGTCCAGGTCGCGGCACTGGCGCGCCACGACACCTGGGTGCAGGCTGCTATGCGCGAATTTACGATTTTGGCTCGTTTGAGCTCGTCCGAACTCGGAATTGAATTTTGTTTTTTTCTACATGTTTCCAACGAATTCTTTTATTCAAATATGCTTGCCCCACCAATATTTTCCTGAAATAATATTCCCCCAAAGCTTCTGAACTACACACCAAAAATGCGCGCGACTTTTCGTTTTGAGTTCGTTTATGCTCGTTTGGACTCAGAATTTGGTTATGTTTTCTCTTGTATGATGCCAACAAAATGCTCTATATAATTACACTTGCACGGTTAATTTTTGCCTAAAATATGATCCTCTCATGGCTTTTCGAACTGCACACAAAAAACGAAAGAAAACCGAAAAAATACACGAGAAATACAAGGAAAACAGAAAAAGACCAAAACACACAATAAACTATGAAAACGAATAAAACCTAACGAAAAGACCTAATATGGGGGAAAAAGAAAGGAAAAATAACTACAAAAAATGCAACAAAAATGGGACAAACATTGTTCATCAAAACATTTGTTAATAATGAATTAAATGCAACAAACATAAAAAAAAAAGTACCACATGTTTCTTTCCTTCCCTTTCCTTGGCCTCCTTTGCAGCAGCCTTATCTTCTTTGGCCTGTCTTGTAGCATTAACCCCCTTAGTTTCAACTGCAAAAGTATGTAGACATAAATAATTAAAACATATCTTTTAACAATAAATAACAGAACTGAAAAGTAAGATATATTATATATAAAAGTTGTTTTGCTTACTATTGACCAACTTGCTTTAGCCAGTGGGCTATGACAGTCCTTCTTGGCATCATAGGGTGTTTTCTTGCCACAAGATCTAGCATTGTGACCACATTGCCACATTTTCCACATTTAAAGTTGTTTGCTGCCTCTTCATCTTCATTTGAATCTTTCCCTTTATTTTATGTCTTTTCTCTCCTTTCTCATCAGGATCAATCCTTCTTGCTTTCTTAGGACTACCTACAACTCTCCCAAATGTAGGAGGCAAAGGTGGATAAAATGGGTTTGGTTCCATAGCATTTGATAGTTAATCCCTAGGATGGCTGGTTTGTAAAGTCTCCTATTCATTTCCACAGTGTAGCACTCATCCACATAATCAACTGCATTTCTCTTCTAAGGTACAATTGCACTACATGCATGCTTGCATGATATCCCACTCAAGTCCCACAACCTACAGGTGCAAGGTTTTTTTTTTCCAAGTCTACCACATACTGACCTCCACCAACACTCCACTTGATAGTGAGCGTTGTCACTTTTCATAGGCATGCAGTCACCTAACTTCTCCACATTAGCCTCCATTGTCTTAATGATCTTTGGACACACATTGTCTTTCCATCTCAACTCTGCTCTATCCCTATTTTTTTGAAGCCTTTTCACTAAGTACATTCTGATCCATTCAAGCATAGTCACTATAGCATCAACAATGCATGCATTAAAACTCTCACACAAGTTATTCAACAAAATGTCACACTTGGGGTTTATCCTCAAAGTGTGATTTTGACCAATGTGCAGAGTTCTTGTCATTGAACCAGTCTGCAACAACTTGAAATTTTTTCCTCATTTGTTTCTTTCTAAAATGGAACTCACCCACAGTACATGCCTGTGCAGCAGCCCACAATGCATTTTTAAATGAAGCCCCTTTGAAACCAACATTTTTAAAGTTGTTGTGCAGATGTCTAACGCAAAATCTATGTGTTGAGCCAAGAAGAACACCCTAAAGTTGTTGTGCAGATGTCTAACACAAAATCTATGTGTTGAGCCAAGAAGAACACCCTGAAAAGCAACAATCAACCCTTTTTGTTTATCACTAATGAAAGTACAATCACTGTCATTCACAATGCCAAGATCATGCTTCAATGCAATCAGAAACCACTCCCAAGTATCCCTAGCTTCTCTACCAACCACAACATAAGCTAAGGGATATATGTTGTTGTAAAGATCAACACCTACATCAGTAAGAAGAATACCCTTGTGAGGTTCCACAACCATCAACCCATATTATTGGCCTAAGAACACTCCTAAAACCTTCCTTCAGTGCAGCAAAACAAACATAGAATTTGAAAAACCTAGGAACACCATCATCTTCTTCAACATCTAGAATCACAGTTGAACCAGGATTTGTATCCCCCAGTTGTTGGGCATAATCCCACAACTTTTCATATAAATCTGGATTCCCCTCAAGTACCTCTAGAGCTCTCTTCTTGGCCCTATAAGCATGTTGTCTGGAAATCCCAACCCCCAACTCATGAACCACTTCTCTTCTAAATCCATTTACTTTTCTTGAGGGATCAGTCTGAAATTTACTCAAGTACCTCTCTCATACAACCACTTGCTTTTAATATTTTTAAGATGAAAAGATGTAGGGTATGCATGAGTGAGGTTGTAATAGGTTATCTTGAAGGCTTTCTGGTCAGGAATCTTCTGTGCGTGTACTTTCCACTCACCATCCCCTAAATCACAGACTGCATAAACCCTAAGCTTATCATTTTTTTCAACTTCACACTTCTTTTGGACTTAATAGCATGTGATTGTACATCTTTCTTAAACTTTTCTCTAGTATCAAATACCATTCCTAGTGCAAATGTTGGATCATAGATATTGCTAGGATTAATGACAATTTCTCTCTTTTCAATTGTTTTAGTATCTGAACAATACTCATCAAAATCAAGTGGAGTTTCAACCAAATCTTCTTTCCCACTATCAGACTCTTGTTCAATTTCTAACTCCACAAATTTGTCTACATTGTGATCAAAGCCATCATCACTCCCACAACAACTTTCTGACCTAAGATCAAAGTCACTATCTATAGTTTTACTGCCCTCATCACCCCCATGACTATCACACCCATCATCACCCATATCAGATACCTCAACACCCCCATTAACATTTATTTCACTCCCTTATTAACATTCTTTTCACAACCCTCATTATCTATCTTTTCACTCATTTCACTGTCACTTGTTTCACTGCACTATGATTCAGTCTCATTTTTTTTCTTCAATTCTACCCAACCACCTTCATCATACTTAGAAGTAGGCACAAATTGACTTTCATCCATCAGATAAATGTAAATGTCCATCAATCTATTAGTGTAGAAACATTTAGCCCAACTACACACAATTTCATCATCTTCAGGCAATGTAAAAGTAACACCTGAGTTGAAATAATACCTTCTATTTCCTACACAACCAAATAGATCACTAAGACAATCCAATGTATCAACACCCATTTTTGACTTCTCTAACCAGTCAAATATCATACAAGAACCCCCAATATAATGGTAAAGTGGAGAATACAAAAATTGACCTCCACACCAAAGTTGGATACTTAAGTGATCTCTAATTCCTATGGAACCAATTGTTGGAGTATACAGTAAAGCAAACTTTTATGTGAGCTTTTAGATTGTATTTATTCGATTTCTCATTTGACTGAAATAAATGTTTTCAGATTGTTTCATTCTTTATGATTGCTTGTATTTTAAATGTCCAATTATCTTATATTGTAGACAATATGGTGTGTTAGTAGTCACACATAAGATTACATTGTCGGTCCCTTATAAGATATAAATGGTATTCGTAACTGAGATAGTTATGAACATGACTATCAGTTTAGGTTGTAGTATAAATTGGGTTTAGCTTGTCTTGGCTATTGGTTTATACTAGTGTGTTGCGTCGCATTGAATGGATCACTGTTGAGACGTGCTTTCTGTTCTGACTATCATGAAGAACCAAGGTCTCGGTGACTCTACTAATTCTTAACCCTAACCGTGGTACTTAGATATGTGGGATATTTGTTTGTTACTTTGACTTACCATGAGTGTGAACAAAGTATTGGTTCAATATGCTCCGTATCTTGGGTAACGACATTATCTGCATGATATCTATTTATTGGCATTAGGGCATTGTGTCCTGGACATCCAGGTTGATGACGTCTCTTTAACGAACCCATAAGGATTATCGTAACAAACCCTGCAGGTGGATTTAATCTGTACGATAATAAGGTTGAGTGGTAATACTTAAGGAATAAAAGATATTAATTAACTAAAGCAGTCATAAGCTTTAATAATTAATGGATGTACGATATCTTAAACACATGGAATTATATCGAGTCTAATAGAAGTCCTGATTCATTTTGGGATAGAACGGGAGTGCAATATTAATTCTCTAGTGCAATGAATTAATATTTACAGGGCCAGTTGTGTTCTGGGCTGAACATAAGAATTTGGGCCCGTAAGGAGCCCAAACCCTTTACCTTCTAAGAGATCCCTAGTCTGGCCCAAGGACTTCTATAAAAGGAGGGGTTACACGTCTTAAACCATACGCATTATCACAGAACGTGAGACTCTCAACCACCATCGTGAGGAGAAAGTGACGTGAAGGGTTCAGAGAAGACGGGACGCAATCCGCTCATTTCAACTGTTTGGTAGATCGTCGTCCATCCGACGTATGAACGTGGTCGGGACACAGACTAGAAGATCGCTCAGATCGAATGAAAGCCTCGAAGAAAGGTATTTCTCTGTTCATACTTTAGGAGCATGTCTAGGGTATATTCGAAATCATGTATGTACGTGTTTGGTATCCAATATCGATCCGTGAGATGGACCGCCTCGCCGGCGTGTTCCAGTACCAAACCCAAGTCAACAAAAAAACAACAAACAAAACCAACAAATCAAATAACCAAAAAAAAAAAAAAGATTCAGATGAAAAACAAATCAAATAATAAGCAATGGTAGAATCTATAACTGTATTTTTAATCAAATTGGGGGTTAACACTACATTATGGTTACAAATTAGGGTTAGAAAAAATCCTATTTTGTCTTCAAAATTAGGGTTCACAAAAGAACCCTAATTTATATTCAGAATTAGGGTTAACAAACGGACCCTAATTTGTATTCAGAATTGGGGTTTGCAAAAGAAACCTAATTTGTTTTCGAAATTATGGCTTGCAAAAGAAATTAAGATTTGCAAGAACCCTAATTTCATTATAATGTACGGAATTTAGGGTTATTTAAAAAAAATGAAGATTCCATTGCACGAATTTTCCATAAACAAACAAACAATCTCAAAAACAAACAAAAAAAAAAATACCACTTACCGTATGTGGGAGGTCCATTGTGCATACGAATTTTCTTTCGTATGAACACCTTCTCAGGAATCATTTGAATTCTTCTTTCTCAAGATTTGATTTCGAGATTTCAGTTTTTGTGGCTTATGGATTTGGGAACAATGGGATGAGCAAGAACGACGAGGTTTTTTTTTCTTAAAATGATTTGGGAACACGATTGTGTTTGTTAAGTTCTCGAGGTGTTTTTTTCAATTTCCTCCTAATCCACGTGTTTCGGCAAGTGGATTTTTTCCTCTTAATTCAACCCTCCACGTGTAAAGAAGTTTCCCAGCGTGTGATTTTAGGCTCCACATAGGCTTAAGTAGCCGTTAGATTTCATCACGTGCGTGTTTATGGCCCATTAATGACTTTCCGGCGAGTCGGGGACGTATTTGCAACATTTTTTCAAAGGTTCAAATCGGCTATTCGAAGAGGACTAAAATGTTCAGAGGGGTAAAGATACAGGACGAAAAATACAGTTTTCTCGAAACATTAGAAAGGAAAATTTTATGAGGCACATTACAAATTTTCCAAATTTTCAGATAATGAAATGAAATTATTAAAATCTATTACTATAAAATAGAGCTAAGAAAAAATCCGAAAGTGAAAATTTTTTTTCCTTCTCTTTTTTTCTTTTTTTTTACCATTTTTGGATTTTTTTTTTGAATTTTTTAGTTAAATCCCGCCTATGCAAATCTGTTGTGCGGATTAACTTTTTCAAAACTTTTGGATGCGATTTAAATTCGTTATACGCTAATCCTAAAATAATGGTCATAATTCCGTCTTGATTTTTTGTTTTGATTTAAATATTTAATGCGTTTATAATTAATGGTAATTCAAAGAATCCAACAAATATGAAACACATTTCCTTATTTAAATTGATTGTCAATGTGTAAATTGACCTCTTTCAATAAGTTTTCAACCAATTTCAATCATCAAAATTACACCACTAGTGTTTATGTTGCTTAATAAAAAAAATCAAATCTGACTATAACCGTGTGAAATTAATTATAAATTGCCTCCATAAGTTCTCGATCAATGTCAATCACCGAAATTAATTAGTATATTACGTAAATAAAATTGAATTCGTGTATAAAGAAATAAGTCGTATGATATAAATTGATGGCAGAAACAATTTAAAATTATGTGGATCCTTGCCATCCTTTGATTCCATGTAACCAAATTTGAAATTGGATTTTAGGTTAATAAAATTTAATAAAAAATTTAAAAAAAATTGTGTTGTAACCTTTTTCAAAATAAATACTTTCTAAGCGGCTGATTTAAAAAATAAAATTTTATTTTTCAAATTTTTTTGTTTGGATATTAAAATTTTTAATACTTATAATTAATTTATGGTAATTAAAATAGTTAAGCAAATATGAAACACATTTCCAAATTTGAATTGATTGCCAATATGTAAATGAATTGTGCTTTCAAAAAATTGTATTTCTTACATAAGGAAGTATATAAGGAAAAAATATACGCGGGTGTTTATTAATGTTTCAAAAACACACTTATAGGAAAATAAATAAACAAAATCTTTCATTAAATTTGGAAAAAATAAATAATAAATATTTATTAATATATTTAAAAATTAATAAGATTGATTTCTTATACGGGTGTTTTTGAAATATTTAATAAACACCCGTGTAGATATTTTTCTTATATTTTTTTCTTATGTTAAAATGAAATTCTTTTTGAAAGCACAATTAATTTTTTCCTCAAATATTTAAATTTTTTATACGTTTATTGGTTTCTGATGGGATGACGTAAGTT
Organism: Striga hermonthica; assembly: GCA_902706635.1. Classification (NCBI taxonomy): domain Eukaryota; kingdom Viridiplantae; phylum Streptophyta; class Magnoliopsida; order Lamiales; family Orobanchaceae; genus Striga; species Striga hermonthica. The sequence goes on along the minus strand of CACSLK010027766.1, from coordinate 172,596 downwards.
GATATTTTCAACCCAATTTCAAATATTATGTTTTCTAATTTGTTACTTTAATTATATTGAATTTCATTTAATAATAATTTTAAAATCGTTACTTTAATTAGATTGAATTTGATTTTATAATAATTAAATATATGATAGGAATAATATTTTCTATTAATTGTTTGATAAAAAAAAATAAATAAGAAAGAAATAAGACAATATAGGATAATATTTGAATTTCCCTTCTAATTTGATCCGTAATTTGACTAATAGTTGATCATTAAATAAATTGATATGAAGTAACATTTAAACTAGGATATGAAAGTGCTTAAAAAATTAAATGATTTTGATGTGTAAAAATAAAAATAAAAGTAGCTTTACTTTAAGGTCTGAATTCTTTCCATTATTTTTTGTGCATTATCAATAATTGATTGGATAATTGATTTTTTTTTCAAAAATAAAAATTGCAAGGTTTAATAATATTCATAAAATAAAAAATATTGTGTATAGAGAAGTGTTCAATAATATACTAGTACGTAGCCCGTGCTATGCATGGGAAAACAATATTATGATTGTGTTATAAATTAGATATACAAATAAATTAATCAAGATTTACACATCGTTTTTAAACTAAACCGTGTTTGACACAGTCCAATTGGATGGACCGAGACTGGTTTATAACCAGTCTATTTTGTTTATATAAAATATTTGCTATTGAATCCGTCAATACCAATAGGTTGAACTGGTAGGATCGATACGATTTTTAAATAAATTTTGCTACATTTAAAATTATTTTAAATAAAATTACATATTTAAATAAAATAGAGATTTATAAATTATTTCTCAATTATTTTAAATATTTGAATTTTAAAATTATTTAGATATATAAGTAACACATTTTATTTTAATTTATTACTAAAAGTACTAATATATATATATATATATATATATGTATATTTCTAAAGAAAAAAAAATTAAATTGTATGTTTTTTATAAATTCATTTTATGAAAGTGTATTTATAAATTAAATCATATGATTTTTAAAGAACAAAATAAGAAAAAAAATTAATACAACTACTATTTATAGAAACTCATATTGTCCTCCCCCAAACCGAAACCCTTCTCCCTCAAACCAATTTCTTCTCTTCTGCGGCGGCGATCTAAGCTCCTTGCCTTCCCCAGCGGCGAATTAAGCTCGTCCAGGGGTCGTCGAAGACCGCCCGTCCTTCCTCTTGGCGGTGTGCGCCTCTGATGTCGCAAGAATGGGTCCGCGATTAAAGGAGTGCTCGAGATCCCGTCGAATTCCGGTGGGTGGTGGCATCTTTTCGCTGTGGCGGAGGTATGCCCTATCTTCTTATCTCGTCTGTGGTTCTTGGGTTGCTGTGCCGGCGGGGTTCCGCTCTCTGGGTGGGATCCGGTTTGGGGTCGCGGGTTCGTCTCGGCGGTGTTGGGCGGAGCAGCCGTCACTGGGAAAGATGGGGTGACGGGTTGCTGCAGCCTTCGTGTTGCTGTGATCGGGATTGAGGGCCCAATTTAGCCTCTTTCTCACCGGTGAGTGGTGTTTGGCGGTGGGGATACGAGTTCGATTGAGTTCGGCTAGTGGTGTTAGATGAATTCGGTGGGGCTTGTTGAGGCTGAAAGGGGCTCTCTCGGTCTGAGACGGGTCGATTCGGGGATTGATTCGGGGCTCGGTGTCTTCTACTGTATAGGAAGTATGCAGTTTCGGTAGCAGATTCTCGGGCTGTGATTTTTCTTGTGTCGATCGTCTACTGCTGATTGGGTTTGTCTGTTCGTTGGGGGAGGGCTCTGTTTTTTATTTAGGTTGTTTTCCAGTTTATGTGTTTGTTTTATTCGTGTTTGTTTAGTGTCTGTGATTGTGTTTTAGGTTTGGGCCGTTGGCCTCTGTGCTCCCGGGTGTCAAATTAATTACCATGTGGGGGTCCGACACTCCGGTATTACCCTTTGGGGGTCTTGTTTAGTTGTTTTAGTTGTTTGAGTCGTTGTTTTATTATCCTGTGGGGGTCTTGTTTAGTTGTTTAGTTTAGTTGCGAGTTTTTCTTTCTAGCGGTTGCTAGCCGGGCTTCTAAGCGGTCTCTGGACCTGTCCTCCCACTTTTCAACCGATGGTTGCTTGTATTCGCACACTTGTGCGCTTTTGATTTATAATAATATTTATCGTTTCGAAAAAAAAGAACTACTATTTATGAGATGCATTAAATGCTGACCTATTTTTTGCTACGATTTTTGGTAAATAAGTCTTTATATAGATATAAATATTTTTTATTGTTTGTATTTATTTTATTCCCATAATGAGATGAGATGTGAAAAATACAATTATATTTAAAATAAAGTCTAAAA